>CM047431.1:9844202-10136702 GCA_026168455.1 Theocolax elegans
CGATTAATTTTTAAGGTCATTTGAAAAGATTTTTTTAGGGAGAGACTAAAGCAAAAGTTTCATAAATTGGTCACAAAGGTAGGTAACGCTGCAGTCAGTTGGTAGAGTCGCTTAAAAAGATATATTTCATTATCATCGGCATAGCCATTAGTAAAACAATTAGTTTTACCATCCAAAATGTATCCATAAATACATGTTTCTGACGAAGTATTGAAAATACGAAGCATATGTGACCGCATATTTCTCGTTCAATACATTTCGTCAATAGATTATAATAAATTTTGAAACTAATTGAAAAAAAATTGTATTTTCCGACATCATTAGATTGAATGAAAATAATTATTCCCTACCACCCATATCGATAAATCTATCTATATTACATAGCCTTATACATAGATCTGTAGTGTAGTAAAGAAGACTCCTGTCTGACCAATTTATGAAACTTTTACTTAGCCTTCCCTCATGGGAGACCTTTTTTGGCAACAGATTCGGAACGAAAAATATTACATTCAAAATGTTATTTGCGACACAACTGTTATGTTTAAATTTATCTTAAGTTGAGTAAAATAAATAAAAATGATCGGTAACACCGACACACAAAAAAAGTGCTCTGTTCAAGAAATCCGATCTAGCTATCCTGAAAAATCGCGGATAAATCATGAAAATTCACATCTATAAATATAAATTCTGAAAAATACATTTTTTTATGAGTGCACTATACATGGTTTTTGTGTCTTTTACTTCCTGAATTTAAATCCAGGGGTTATTTCACCCGTACACCCTTTAATCTTTAAAAAAATGTGAAATCTTTCAAAAACTGTAAAAAACTACGCAAAATCGTTGAAATTTGTATTTAAGAGCATAACTTACAAGAAGCGGCCACACCCTTTGGAAAACGGATCCTTACCAAACTCTAGCATATAATTTCTACTATAAAATCATGCAGAAAGCCGGAGTTTTAATGTCCAATGCCCATTTTTACGATAGATATAAGCAAATAATGAAAAATCTTATAATTCAAAAACAATTGAACTAAATTTTAAAAGAAAGTTGAGATCAAGTAGATACGTTTTGAAAAAAAAGAAGCTTAAATATCTTAACATGGTCAAAAGTTATGGGAAAAATAAGAATAAGCCAAAATTTTATCGAAAATTTAGAGTTACAATTTAATGACTTTTTAGGCCAAAATTTCGTCTAATTCTTATTTCTCCCATAACTTTTGTCCATATTAAAATATTTAAGCTTCTTTTTTTCCACATGTATCTACTTGATCTCAGCTTTCTTCTAAAATTTAGTTTATATGTATATCTTTAATTGTTTCCGAGTTATAAGCGATCAAACTTAAAGGTTTTTTCGCCGAAATTTTTCATCATTTGCTTATATCTATTGTAAGAAAGGGCATTGGACACTAAAACTCCGGCACTCTGCATATTTTTATAGCAGAAACCATATCCTAGAGATTGGTAAGGATCCGTTTCCCAGAGGGTGTGACCTCTCCTTGTTAGTTGCAATACATTTTTTTGTAAGTGTATTTTTTTATTATGTTATCGTTTGTGAAATACATTCAAAATTATTCATCTTGATAGAAAGAATCTGTTCTTCTTTGGACCAACAGGTTTTTCTTTTGGAGTACCAAGGCTAAATATTTGGCTCCATTTTGAGGTAGTCCTAGATCCCGAGTAATATCGCTTAACTCCTTTTAATTGAAGATTTAAAGAGCTTTTATTTCTCCATCAGGCAAGTATTTATCTGCAGAGCTTTTCTCACTCTCAGAAATTTCTTCTTCAGGCAATGCCTCGACTTGCATTTCCTCTGCTATCTCTAAATTATCTACATCCTTTCATAGGCGCTTAAAATTCACATAAATCGTACATAAGACACTCACAAAAAGGTATTGCAACTAAGTTATGCTCACAAATGGAAATTTTCTGGATTTCCTGTAGTTTATCTCAATTTCAAAGATTATCCACTGTTTTTCATTATTTAAAAAAATTTTTTGGGGCGTTTAGGCAAAACCAACCTAGAATTCAGTGCGTCTAAATACATAAGGATAGATAGGTCTAGTTTCTAGAACAGACAGAAGATTCGCTGTTATCATTTTCAGAAATAGAGACTATGCACAAAAATTTCGATTGAGGATATTTAGTTTGGCTGTTAAATCGTTGATAATTTTGAAACAGAAAATTGTTATTTAAGTTCAATTTACGAAATTATTAATACAATTACTACCTTTTCAACCGACGCGGTGACGGACAGGTGGTGAAGTTAAGCAGCATTTGCTGTGTGCAATGCTTGGATGGGTGACCAATTATCGCGCAATTTTCGAGATCGCTTAGGTGTTTTTCTACACTTTACAATGTGAGCGGGAGGTGTGGAACTTTCGGTTTTGATGTTTGGGCCTACGCAATGTGACCTAAACACTCAAAAAAAATGTTTCAATAAACTGGCCGTCTCGGAGGTTTTCCTATAACTATAGGTAAAATCCTGAACTGGTTGAATTCTTTAAAATAGTTGGAGATTAAAATAATTACAGGTATATAATACACGTTTTGCCTCTTATGTACAGGAGCGACTTAAGACTTTGATACAGTTGATCGTCGAATGCTAACGAGGAAGCTCGCGACGGCTTCTCGACGGTACACGCTTAAACGCACACACTCACACGTATACAGTTTTGGTCACGTGGGACACAAACTCAAACATAACATTTGAATAGTTGGTAATGCGAGAAATACTTACATACACGATGAAAGTCAATACTATTTTGACAGAAAGATAACTCCTAATTTTTTTTCGTAATTTTTTTATACAACGCCAACTTTCCGAGATTTTTCGTGATATCGATTAAAATAAGCTACCCTGTATATTAGCTGGTATTAATATATATATATATTAATACCTATATAATATATATATATGACATTTCATATAAATCAGCATATCTAAATGCGGATCAAAGGATTTCAAATGTATTGCTTACAACAAGCAGATTGTAGTTGGAAGTAACAAGCAGTGATTCTTCCCTCGCTAGCGCTCGGTCGGTTCATTTGATACTTTTGATTGGCTATTTTTATTAAACGATTGAAAACTTTTAATTGCATATAATTTTAATTTTTATTACTTTAAAATCATTTTGACTGAACCAACTAAAAATTATAGTTTAGACATAGAGGCCTGCGATGGCTCGGTCGGTAGAGCGTCGGGCTCGTAATCTGAAGGTCCCAGGTTCGATTCCCAGCCTCGGCCGATTGATACAAGCACCACTGGGGAATGTTTTTTCACCAAGTGCTTTCTTCACCAAGACATCGTATGACCTCCGTCGCTGATTAGCACCGATTTGGGAGCATAAAAAGAGCAACGTTAAAATATAAAAAAAAAATAGTTTAGACATGAACTAAATGCCATATTCTGATCTATTCCGGTCAATCTTCCACTATTAAAACTTAATAATGACATAGTTTCTTTATTTGCTGTCATTTTGTAATTTTAAATTAATAATAATTTATTCTTAAGTTATTCTTAAATTAATAGTATTTAATAAGTTTTTATTAGAAACTAAGAACATTACAAAGCTTTTTGATACCTGTAAAACCAAAAAACACATATTTGAACTCAATTATGTATTACTCTATCCATGCAAGTCTTCGAAGATATTTTTAGCTCTGTCATATAGTATCTCAAGCTACATACATCGTATTGACTTATTCCTTTTTTTTATTTTATAGATTTTTAGATACCTTATGGTATGAGCGAAGCATAATTTCAATAAAAACTATACAGAATAAAAGAGTTTTAACAAGTTACAATTTGTGTATGGAACAATCTAGTGCATGTTTATGCTAGTTTGAATGTAGATTATAAAAAATTCATAGGTAGACTTTTTAGAAATGAATAAATTAAATATAATTTATGAGACAGCACAGCGGTAGTAAAAGTATTTTTCTGCCCTCCGGCCGGAAAGTGGCAACTTCCCGGCCGCTGCGCGAATTGAAGTTGCCGATTTCCGGCAACGTCGAGCAGAAAAATAGTATACACACCTTGGCCAGTAAAAAAGAAAGCCTCAGATCACATGATCGTCCACCTCGGCTTTGCCTCGGCCGACAATTACATGTGATCTGAGACATTTCTTATTTTACTGGCCATGGTATGTAATATACTATTAATTGCGGATTATATGCTATTACATTTACCACATCAATTGCATTTGGAATTTCTCCGTGCAATCTGATACTTGATGAAAAAATCAGACTACATTTATTAAATATATTTATTCAAAACAAGGTTGAAATATTCCTATAATTGAAAATGAAACTAATAAATTTATACATAAAAATTTAGTAGTTAATAACAGAAATAAAATATTGTATTTAGATTACGAAAAATAATGTGAACAATTTTTAAATTTAGTAGACTGTATAAATGATTACAGCAATAGAATAGTACCAAAAATAAAAAAACATAAAGTCACTCATATTGCAGATTTGGCGATAAATTTTTACAAGAATGAGAAAATTGGTAAAATGAAATGTATCACAACCTAAAATGAAAAAATTATAGAATCAATGAAAAAAGAAATGCAGCAAATTAAAGAGGGAGCAAGTATTAATAATATAAAATTACAGTACACAAAAACATGTGATACTACAAGTGAAGAAAATGCTTCAACTAATTCGAAAGAAAACCAAAATGAGATAATTTCCAATAAACGACAAAGTTACATATATTTAATAAATCTTTTTAAAATATTTTCTCTAGATAATGGTGAAAAATTAAAAAACAGATTGCATTAAGTGGAGCCAAGATAATAGAAATTAAAACAATATAACGGTAAGCGAGTTACCGATCATGTGAGCAACGCGAAAGAGTATATACAGCGCTGCGCGCGCACGAACGCGAAAGGGTATATACAGCGCTGCATGCGCACGAATGCGCGAGAGTCGTGTGCGCCCAGCTGATAATATCGATATAGCGCGCGTACGGTATCGTTAGACCGGCCGAGTTACCGTTGTTTTTTTTATCGTGCATTCCGGAGAAGTGTGGGTGTGAGTGATACGGTGTGGGTGCGGACCGACTTCCCCCACACGACCCAACACGCCGAGCAAAGCCGTACGCCTCCATCACTCCAGATTCCGTCCTCGGATAGGACGGAAGACCGGGGCCAGTTAGCCCATAAGTGTGAGAGAGAAAGAGAGATGGACGTGGAGACTTAGTGCGGCCGTTCCCGCCGTTCCAACGTATTTCGAGTGGTGTCTCGTGAATACAAAGGTGAGTAGTGCACCACGTTGGACCCGCGTGTCCCGTTAATATTTTCCCGAGTTCCTGGTACGGTCCAGGTGAGGAAGTGTTCCCCTCTTCCCTCCCCTTCTCGCGACAAATCCCGCCCGGGTAGTCAGATCGGTGGTTCGCGGGAACCACTTCGCGAAAGAAGACGCGCGTGACGTAGGCAGCTCATACGTCAGAACTTCCTACGTCAGTGATCATACATCATGCGGTGTGACGTCATGGCTGCTAGGTTAAGCACCCGAGCGTTCTCGGATCGGTTGTCGATTACGCGAGTAATATCGATTTTTACTTGATTGTTTTCGCGCTGACCTCGGGGGTAGTCGACGGTACGACTTCCCCTCAATCGTTATTGTCTAATTTGTTGATAATTGTTTATTTATTGAATAAATTGACTCGGCGAGATTATCTTTCTCGGCAACTAACACAATATGTCGCTTGTTAAAAACATATTTCCCGGTGATAGTCCTTTCCAACGAATACCGCCCTCTCCGACGTATACTCTAGTTGGCAATTTTGGGCATAGGGCCCAACACACGGTTTTAAAGCCAAACAAAGTTTTTGGCATTGTTAACAATTAAAAGAAATAAGTTACAATTGTTATATTAAACCAAATCAAAATATTACTTTTACATATAATACTGATTTTGACGAAAATTGAATAAAAGAGAATTATATCGATGAATTAAAATTAGTGTGTAAGTATTGCAATGCAAAACACTTTCCATTTGAATTAATGGTAGATGAAAAGTTTGAAATTCTTGTCATAAAGTAAAGTTAAATTACCTACAGATGCTGACTATCCTAATGAAATGAAACAAATGGCATTGGGAAATTCTACTGTCAGTAAAGACTTTATGAAAAATATTAGATCCTATAATAATGCACTTGCTTTTGCTAGCTTTGGTGCTTCACTAAAAAACTTCTTAGTAAAGATTTATCAGTAATATGATTTTGTGGTGAAATTTATTACATTTGCTTATGCATAAAGAAACTAACCAAACAATAATAGAAAGAATATAAAATGTACTATTTACGTGTTAAAAAATTAGATAATATTTAAAACAAGATGAATCCTTTCCCTCATGCTTACAAAATTATGCATGAAGTCGAAACTAAAGGAAATCTTCGATGCCAGAAGAAAGACATTGCACCGAAGAAAGTAAAAATGATCATCAAAAGAAATGAATTAACAAAAAATCATGGTATAACATTTCGACGTCCAATGAAGTGGCTGTTCTTTTTCGGTGAAGATGGCGTACCTCCAATTGTAAGAGATATTTATATTTTTTTCAAAAACAGAAGGACCAATAAAAATACCTACAATAAGTAAACATCTTGATCCTATGACATACCCATTACTTTATCCTGCAGGAAGATTTGGATGGATGCCAAATATGAAAAGTGAAAAAAAAACAATCATAATAATATATCTATGTTACTACTTTATTCTTATAAAATAAGCATCAGAGATGATTTTAATCTATATTTAAATTTAGAAAAATTAACACAACAGTATGTAGTTGACGCATGGATAAAAATAGAAAGTTCAAGATTATATTTTTTAAAAAATCAAACCAAATTAAGAACCGAAATGTATACAGGTCTGATGGACTATTTTTCAAAAAAAGATCAAGATTATTTTAAATAAAAAAGGATTATTTTTCAAACTTTTACCGGAAGTCCACGATCATTGCATCAATATTTTATAGATGGTAAATATTTAGCATACACTTATGTTATTGAATTCCAAACTAGCTCGCCACGTTCGGATTATGTCACAATTCACAGGCACTGGGATATATTTAAATTTATTGCGATAAAAACGTGATTTTTTGTACTATTTTAATTATTTTGACCGTTTTTTATTATCTTTGAAAATATTATTCTAGGTGTAAAGTGTACAATAGCAGAAAATGTTGTTATTTTGAGAGTAACATTTCGCCCGTATAAAGTTTTGATGTAGGATTAATATATTTCATGATAATGCTACATAACCGATTCTAAGCAATTAAAAATAATGCCATATCTTAAGTGCTTCAGTGCTATATATCTGAAAATAGGGCCATTATCTAATTACATCATGACGAAGTTACCCTGTAAATCTCAGGTAAATTGGTCAAAAATTGACTGAATTATCTTAGATACATGATTGCATATATACATACATCCATAAATACATTTTAGGAAGGGCCTTAAATGAGTTCTTATATGCATAAATTTCTCTTACAACCCATTATCTAATATATATATTCATGAATCACACAATTTGCGATGATGAAAATATAAGGCTCTCCCGTGTAGCGGTCGTGCCTAAAACCGCAAAGTGCGATGTAGCACGTTACATCTGCATCACAGGTATTCATACAACGGTAGTGCTTTGATATAAATAATCCGGATTTATAGTATTCCCGCCAGCTGGTTCCATAGACGTAATGCTGCCAACGTAAATGATAATCTGTAGTACTCAGTACTAGCTTGCCTTATGCTTCCAGTCTCGAGAAGTCTAGTTTCGAGGAACGCATTATATCATACTTATTCTTACGGCAGAACTAAAAACAATGTGCCCGCTTTGGGTAGAAAACTAATAATACAGTTTTTTGCCCCTCTTAAATTTATAGAATACGTATTTCGTCGATTTTTAATCCACGCCGCGGTTTCTGAGATATTAAGATGGAAAGTTTTCAAAAATACTCCCAGTATACAGGATAATTACATTTTCGTTTTTTTTACTCAAACTTATATTGGATATGTACGTGGTCTGTACATGACCTCTAGATGGCGACTACCCACTATCAAAATACGCGCAAATAAAAAACTCCGTGGAAACTATAAGTCAGAGTGAGCAAACTATTTATATTCACCCAACATTTATATTTTATATTCAACCAATCGTTATTATCATCAAAACGTCCAAACGTGTAAATATGAACAAAAGAAAAGATTTAGATAGAAAAGAGCTTCTAAAATATTTTGCCCTCTCTATTCTAATGGGTCATGTCAAGAAAAGACCCCTTCAAGATTATTGGAGTACTTCTCTTATTTTATCAACTCCTATATTCTCTAAAACGATGAGTCGCTATTGTCAGTTATTAAGTGTTTTGCACTTACAAAGTGAGGAAATTACAAAGTAAAAAAGTAAATAAATAAATAAAAAATGTTATTGATCATTTGAAAAATAAATTTTCAAACATTTTAGATCCAGGACAAAAACTTTGTATTAATGATAGCCTTGTTCCGTGAAATGGGTGATTGTCTTTCAAGCTATATTTACCACTGAAACGCAATCGGTTTGCTGTAAAAATCTAAATGCTTGTAGATTGCCAAACCGAAATCATTTTAGATTTCATTGTTTATACGGGTGTGAATATAGTATGTGATTCCTTTGAACTAGACGTTTCAGGTGATGTTGTGGCCCAAATGATGAAATTTTATTTTGGAAAAGGTCATATTTTATAATTCGATAATTGGTATTCCTCTCCGATTTGAACGGAATTTTCGTATGAGCGTGATACTGGATTATCCGGGACAATTAGAAAAAATAGAAAAGAGCCACCTGCTTTAAATGAAAAACACAAAAAAGGCGAAATTAAAATTGCTCATTACGTGGTTTGGATAGTTCTCAAGTGGCAGAATTAAAAGGAGGTATATATGATAACATCTGTGCATGAATTAGAGATTCTAAAAGGTGGCAGTAAGACTATCTTACGAAAAAGGATAAAATAAAACCTTCTTGCATTATCGATTATAATAAGAATATGGGAGGAATAGATCTGTTTGACAAGCAGCTATCATTCACAGAATCCATCAGAAAATCAATCAAGTTGCAAAAAAATAATTGTTCCACTTACTCGATATGGCTCTACTAAATACTCATGCTTTTACATAATATAAACAATGCTAGATTATTGTTTCCAGATTTTAGAAAAAAAATTGTTTTATCGATTCTTGGTTTGAAAGATGAATTGATACTAATTCGGATCATACATACGCGTCTTTTGGGCAAACATTTACCTGTATTTACTAAGAAAAAAAGCGTTGCCGTTTGCGTAACATGAACAAAGAAAGATCAGAGACTAGATTTAAATGTCACAAATGTTCTATTCCCTTGTGCATTACCTATTGTTTCTATGTATATCATTCTAAAAATGATTTACCATAAATATGTGTAAATCTATAAATGTACAAAAATACTAAAATACACATAAAAAAGAAAAAAAGATAAAGAAATAAAAGAAAATAGTAAACCAAACAAAGTTTTAAAAAATTAAAAAAAAGGAAAATAATAAAAAAAACCACGTGGGATGAGATGCTTAACACGTCGTTGATTTCGGGTAGTGTTCAGATCGTGCTAGCATTAAAGAAATAATTGGTGGTTAGAAGTGGAAAATCAAGCGTGTGCACATTTACGTAGCATATTTCCAGCATAGTCCGCGACAAAAAATAATTTTAGTTCAAGTTGATCGCCATCTTGGATCCGCCATTTCGAATTCCATTATTGATTCCAGAATTGTAGTCGTTCCTAGGATTAGAAAAATAACTTTCAGTATTTTCCGTCCTTCATCATTTCTGAAAGATTATTTAAAACATTATCGTTTAAAAAGGCGGGTCTATTGGATCCGCCAATTTGAATTTTTAAATTTTTATTGCAGAATCGTATTCAGCAACCCCAAAAACCATTAGGGAAACATTTTTGAGGCTTCGGAAATCTTATAAACGTTGTTTACGGAAAAGAAAAATAATTACCATACGCATCACCGTACCGGGCCGGGACAATGTCTGGAGGCGTCATGCCCCTTTTGCATGGCTCAAAGTCACTTTTCCATAGAAAAAGGGAGCTTTTAAAATTTTTCACATCCCGGCACTCTCAAGGTTAATAAAAGAAATATAATGAATGCCTCATTATAGATTCTAGAATCTAAAAATCTGTCAAAGCTGGAGAAAAAGTAATAAATACAAAACTTGTCAACTTATGTAAAATCGAGAAGGAACAGCTAGCAAGACAAAAAATAATACCTTAAGTTAATAAAAATATATACATATGTACATAGTAATAAAAATAATAATTAACATGTACAAATAAAATGTAAATGAAAAAAACAGCAATAATAGAAATTTAAGTAATTAAATGGAAAAATCATTAAGATCAACCATGGTCCTTTACTTAAAAGTCTTGGCATTCGCCCTATCGTGGTCTAAGGGATAACTATGTCAAAAAACCTTAGATAAGACTGAAAAGAACAATTGTAAATTCTCTTAATAATAATTAAACAACAATACTTGACCAACCATAAAATCACAACACTCAATATAATTAAAACTGCGTTTAAAATTATACAATAGATAAATTTATATAATCAAAAATGAAAAGAAAAGTTATATAATTTCTTAAAAATTTCTCAAAAATTTAAATTTATGAAATGTTAATGTTTTTTTGGCCACAGTTTCTTGCACTTATCCAAGTAACTAATGATCCTTAAGAAGGTGCAGGTACAGTTTCCTTTTAAACGTGTTAAAAGTCGTAGATGACCTAATATCCAACGAGAGCTTATTCCATGTTCTAGGGCCCACCGAGAGCCCTGCTCGCAGTACAAGCTATTGGAATACGTACTCTATTTCCCCAGTATTTAAAGTTTTGTATATCAATGAACACAAAAAATATTTTCTTCGTATGTTGATCCTCATCCATTTTAACTGTTCCAAGTACGGTGTGATATGCTCATGTCTACTTACACTACATACAAATCTTACACATAAATTCAGTGCCCTTTGGAGTAAATTATCACACTCTTGTGTTGTCACACATTACCGTACAACAGTAATCAAAAATTGGGAAAATGGTAGTTGATATCAATGATGATTTAAAATCCTGTGTTAAAATATATCTGGCAGCTTTCAGCTGAGCCAGGTTTCATATACCTTTCTTGAAATTATTTTAGCCTGTTGTTTCCATGATAAATCTTGTGCAATAACCACACCTAGATACTTTCAACTATTTAACCATTTAATATCTATGTGACGTGGTATTCGCGTACCCGGTAAAACAATTAATTTTTAATAATTATTAATTAACGTTGGGCCGCGTTCTCCAATACCGCGTGCACAACTTATTTATTTATTGCGAAGATGCTGGCTGTCGCCAGGAACACGAGTTCGCTGGGACGCACGGTATGAAGAATTTGGGCGATCCACGTTGCCTCGACACGATTAAATTAAATTAATAGAATATCGCCGGGAAATTAAAATAAAAATAAAAGATGCATTTATTTACTATTTAACAAAATGGCCATCCAGGCCTCGTGCCGCGACAATAATTTTTCGCGTGGGCGGAAATACCAGGAAGTCTGCCGGATCGAGGACCTCGCTATCGATAGACTATCTCCCGATGTCCGCTATTCGGGTACCAGTGTACACTAGGGGCGGGGGGACGTGCGGTAATATAATACAACTTACCGGGACCCGCCCCGTGGATGGCCCAGCCGATCCGTGTCCCGGTGGCCTCCCATGCCGCAACTAGTACTTCGCGAACCGCGTTAACACGCAAGAATAATTTTTTTATTACAATTTTAACACAGTCTGTTCCACTCAAGTCGATTAAAATCATATTTAAAAGTTATTGCTAAAATTTCAGCCTATTCTATGAAATGGTTCCTGAGATATCCTGCGGTAAGTCCATGGAAAAAAAATCAGAGTACGGAGTCTCGTAATTAATTAAAATAGTTATTTTTAAAATAAATTAATTAAAATAGTTAAATTTAAAATAAAAGTTAATAATAATATAATTTGTTTAAAAAATTAAGAAATTATTAGTTGCTAAAATTGGACATCTTTGTGCCCTTAATCTCATCAGGAGTAGTTTCATGAAAATCAAATTTATGTTTTTCAGAACAGACCCCATCAGGCAGACAAAGATCCAAATCAGTTATGCTGTTAGAATCTACTTGTGGTTACTGCACTATCAAACCTACTTTACTGTTTCTGTCCGTGATAATACCCACCTCCTTAAGGAGTGGCTAGGTGAAATTAGTAGTTTTAGCTTCAATAAATGCTTTTCATAATGTGCAATCTTCATAGCCATAAAGAGCCTATCAAGTTTATTTTTAAGCTTTTTAAAAATAGAGAATGCAGAGGCTGTCTTCCTTCGTTTCCAGATCCTCCTGGTCTTATCTCTAGGTTTCATAAATTTCTTTATATAAGAATTGACCCACGGTATCTGGCTAGCATTTTTAAGGATGCTTCGTTCTAGAGGTGCATGAATATCAAGACAAGTAATATTCTGTTTAAAAATCTTTATCGCATTATCTAGCTCAACAAACCTGGATTATTAAAACTAGTCCAATCCTGCTCATATAAGCTTTGTATAAAATTATTGTCAGAGAAATGTTTAAAATCACGGTAGTTAATGCTTTCAATTCGTTCTACATTAATACTATAAGTTATTGAGATCAAATCTTGAGCAGACAAAAAAGGAACATCAGTCTGATTTATATACTATAATAGATCAATCCATGAAATGAATCTTTCTAAATAATTGGTTAAGTTCATGCGAATCCAAAATCAAGGTACTGGAGTCTATAAATTCTTTAAGGTGGTAAGATTCATAAAGATTTTCTCTAGGATCAATATTAAAATCATCCATAATTATAAAATTACTGTACTTAGAAAATTCTGCTAATAAAGTATCCTCAAAGGTGTGAAAGTGTCCCACCTAAGGTGGTCTGTGAACTGAAACCAATAGAAGTTGGTCGCAACCCATATCGATGTCCAAATATAAGAATTCAGACACTTCAAGATAATAATCAGATATATCAATACAGACGGATTTAGCTAATATTTCAATTTTTAAAGATTGAATGATATAAACTGCTACTCCTCCCCCCGACTTTCCAACTTTGTTATTCCTAAAAATATTATATTCAGACAGTTTTACAAACCTATCCGAAATGTTACTATTTAACCACGTTTCTGATACACAAATAATGTAATAGATATTTCTTCAAAAAAGTATCGAAAAGGACTAATGTGAACTTTGAGAGACTGAGAATTAACATGACACACACGTAATTCCTTATATTTCGGTATTAACAACCTTGTCTTACAAATGTTTAATTAATAGAGTACATTTTTTCCCATTCAAAGCAATATGGGAAGTATCGCGTACACCCCGAACCTTACAATTATAACAGCAGACAGACTTCTATTCGAACAATCTTTCATTTCATGTTGCCCTGCACAAATGCCACAGTGCGCTATGTGCAATCTGCAATCTCATGTTAAGTGACCAAAACTTAAGCATTTAAAACAACATTTTACTCTGAGATGAACAAACAAAACCTAATATCAGCTGGACTTTAACAATGCGTCAATCAGCATCAAGGTCCGACGAAGAAGCAAGAAGGAGAAGCTATTATCGGTTCGCGCTTGCAAGAAGTCTCAAAAATCTGCTTTCAAGGCAACATCTAAAGGAGTTTTATCTGCAAACGGGTTATAGCTGGGTGCCGAGTGTTCGTGTACGGAGGAGGATGGAAGGGCGTCGTGAAGCGTGGATGGATGCTTGGGCGAGCGAACGAAGCGCATGTCGGTGTCAAATCGGGCGACCACGGATCGAGATGCGTTACTAAACATATATCGGACGGCGTACGGGTGAGTGTGAATGACGGGACGCGCATCGACCGAATTCACTGAAAAATTACACAATCATACCCACTCATATACACACGTATATGCAATACGATCTAGCAGCCCTGACGGCTAGCGAAGGGCAAATGTCCTTCCATGTGAGGTTAGAAATTAAAATCTTCTAAAACAACATTACACAATTTCTTGTATTTTTCAGAGTTTTTATGTCCTAGGTTTTTCTCCTCTACACCAAGCCAATAAATTCATCATTTAAGGCTCATATTAATTGTATTAATTTACCCTATACACTATCCTTATCCTTACATCTAATAATTACTACAGTAACTTATTTTTTCTACATAATTCATAAACACGTTATGCTTCAATTTGGCAAATAAATTTTTTTTATTGCAACAATTAATAAAATTACAATTATATGTAAAAACGCTATTTAATATGAGTTTCAGCACAGGGTACTTCCTGAACATATTTATTACCTAATTTTGAAATTGACATTTTCATTAGGTACTATTTATTAAAGTAACTACAGCCAGGTACAAATAAGACTATAAATACGGGATAAGTGTAATGTTTCTTAACCTTTAAACCGCCGGAATGTTGAATAAACAAACGAAAATTCGATTTTCCCTATAGAAAAGTGTTCTGAGGCCTAATAGATAGGACCCTTTTGAGGGTGGATGTGTGCGAGTCGGGGGTGCGCAACATATGGCGCATCCTGGCGGCCTACGGTATGACGTAATGTTAAAATTTTCAAAAGTTCAGAAATTCACCAATAGACAGTGAAATTCAGTGAAAATTTGATGCATAGAATTTACATATGTTTTATCTTAGCACATACATACATACAAAATATATACATATTTATATCCTTTATATATTTAAATCCTTTACTTTTGAATAAAATAGGCACATTGTACTCTGTGTCTACTATGGTTGGTAGAATTTCCCAGAGCACGGCCTTCTCAAAATAATTAAAGGCGTTTCGTCCTCGATCTCCAGCTTAGACTCCTCAGTAAGGAACTGGAGATTCTACCTTAGACGCCTGTCGCAAGATGATCTGCGACGCCAGCAGGATGTTCTGCGGCTATATATATAGAAATAAATGTATATATATATATAAATGTATATATATATGTATATTTTATGGCTTCGGAACACTTTTCTATAGGGAAAATCGAATTTTCGTTTTTTTCAAAATCCCGGCGATCTAAAGTTTAAGAAACATTACACTTATATCGTATTTATAGTCTTAAATTCTACCAGGGTGTAGTTACTTCAATAAGTAGTGTCTAGTAGAAATGTCAATTTTTGAATTAAATAATAAAAATGTTCAGTAAAATAAAATACCCTCATCAACCAAAAATAATGGTCACATCACCACAATACCATTAATTATTGGCACGGCAGCGTAATCAACCACCCTTCGGTATTTGGAAGGCGCGCAATACACATATTTAATTAATGAGATCGGTAATCTAATAGGTGCTGCCGCACCATACCTACCAGCGATCTAACTCCCCATCAACTACTCATGACATACTCACATTTAATTAAAATAAATTATTACGGCTATTTACAACTATGTACATCTAAACAATAATTACAATTCATCTCAAACTCTACCGACGCGTAAACAGAAGCTGTTTTTTAACAATAAGAATATCCTTAGAATCAAAAGTAATTCCCTTTAAGATATTAATAAGCTTCGACACGAAAGTATAACCGATTTATTGAGAAATTCCGTTCTCGGGGGCTTATATAAAAGAACTTGAGGCAATAGGCGAGCAGATTGTCTAACCACAAGATAACTGATTGCAATGTCAAATCTCTTAGAGATGTATAGGTGATTGTTGAATGAGATGATTAACTCTAAAATAGTGCTCAAGAATTTTCTTCTTCGTTCGACTGAGAGCCACCCTAAGTTAATTTTATTTGGTGTGACATGCTCGGTGCTGCCAATGTGACCAAGAACAAAGTGAATGCATGCATTTTGCAAGCGCTGAAGTTTAATTTAAGTTTTACAGTTTTGCAGTTTTACAGTTTTACAGTTTTGTCAAGATTAAGGTATACTGCACAAGCATAGTCGAAGTATGGGAAGATAAGGGATTGAATGAGTAGTTTGCGAGTATCAAAGGCGAAGGCATGTTTATAGTGGCGTAGAAAATGAAGTAGTCCATGAATCTTTTGCGAGATGCTTTTCGTCTGGCAATCCCAATCAAGGGTTAAAGAAATCAAGATCCCCAGACTTTTATCGGTGCCACACAGTCAAAGATAGACAGCAAGGCAGATGACAAGGCACGTTGAGTCACGTTTATATCCACAGAGGGGTTAGCAATAACTAGTTCTACCTCGCCTGGAGGAGCAACCAGAAGTGAAGCACCTTTAAGAGCATCGGAGTCAGGACCAGGAAACAACGAACCCAGTCACGTGGCCTAGTGCCCAGGATGATAGCCTTTGTTTTAGATGTATTGAGATGTAAGCCATGTAATTTAGACTATTGAGCGAGAGCTTCAGCATCACTTGTTATTGAGGCAATACCTTCAGGTAGGTATGAGGGTCGACAATTAAGATAGATCTGGGTGTCATCAGCAAAGATCATACTTTTGGTGTGTTTGAGCACTAAGGGAGGGTCATTGATGAAGATGGAAAAGAGTAATCGGCCCAGAATACTACCTTGAGGGACACCACTTGTAGAGTTTAATCAAGATGAACAGTTCCATCCGTCATCGACAACAGCTAGAGATCTTCCCTCAGGATAACAAGAAGACCACTCAACTTATGAAGAAGTATATCATGGGGGATCACGTCAAAGTCCGTAGAGAAATAAAATAGTATGAGAATAGGGGACATACGCTTGTCTGCAGCCTCACGGACATACTCTAACACTCCAAGAAGGGCAGTCTGTGTGCTGTGGCCCTTTCGAAAGCCCGATTATCGGCAAAATAAAACAAATAAATAAAATAAATTATTGTCTTAGAGTTGACGTATGAGTTAATTGGCAACAACTTTTTCAAGAACTTTGGAGAATACAGGTAACAAAGCAATTGGCCGTGTATCAGCAGGAGATATAGGATTTTTAATTTCTGCTAGGGGTCTCAGGATCGCCTGTTTCCGCCTAATCGGAAAAACACCGTCACATAAAGATAATCTGAACTAAAATTGGAAGAAGCTCGGGTAAAAAAAGTTATCCAGTCCCGCTGATTTTGAGTTGGAATCTCCGAACATGCTGCCCACCTCTCTCATAGATGTAGAATGAAATTCAAAAGTTGAGGTTAAATTTGAATTGAGAGGTAGGTTTAGAGCGTTGATTAACCAGGTGTCATATAGTGGTGAAGCAGCTGAGGCAACAGACGAGTAAAATATATCAAGATCATCAAGAGGAAAGATTGAAGCGAGAGATGGCAGTGAATGCTGAGAGAGGCCAAGACTCCTCAGAACTCGCCACCTGGCTCGCACACTTCCTGCTGATTCTATTCTATCATCTATAAATTTAATTTTGGAAATGTGTCCTATGTTTTTTATGTGCGGCGTCTACCGTTAGGGATATCCACACGGCCCCTATGGGGCGTGGGGCCGAGATACGCTACCCCGGCCTCTGCCCCTAAAGCGATTTGGAGTATCAACCACTGCCACCACGACCCCCAACCTAGAGACCTGGGGCAAAGGATGATAACCTCTCCCACCGGGCACCCGGTCGCCCGTCGTACCGTTTATACCCTGGTATGAGTACCGGTTTCGGAGTCTTGCCACTCCAGCCACCGTCCGGCCATAGCTCGGAAGCGTGGGGTCGCTGGTCCCCATCGACCTCGTTATCCGTCCAATAGGCGTTGGTCGAGCCCGATACCGACTGGGCGGATTGTTCCCAAGGTCGCCGTGCGAACACATTCATCCATCCATTCATCGCACACTCATACACACACTCACGCGCCCATGCCCGCTGTGGCATCCGCTTCCTTCTATTTCACGAGTTAACCATTCTCAATACCTATCCTAGTACGCAACAGATTCATCCTCCATGCATACGCAGGGCATATCGGCGATAACACCGAATGCTCCGAATGCTTCTCTTTTTCCTTACAATTTGCACAACTAGCTCTGCACAGGCGTAGCAACGTGGGACAAACGCTCATGCCATCACCCGGTACGAGAACCATCGGACGTACACTCTTCCGTCTCTTATTAATTTGTTGCGGCAACGCAGCGGTAATTGTTCCACTACGTTGCTACAATTTCTACCCTTCTGCTTGATCTTACGAACTATCATCACGCTTGTGTTGAACTCTTGCCTGTCGAGCAGACCACTCAAGCATTTCTCATATATGCCTTCAAAGAGACCCTCATCTGTCAGTTCCCGGAACACGTCATAAATGACCACCCTCGGGTCTATTCGCTTCGGCTGGTTTACCATTAGACCCGCACTCGCAAACCTTTCACACTCACTCAACCTTTCTTGGTTCTCTTCCAAAGCCGCCTCTATTATTAAAGCGCCACCACAGGCTGGCTTCACCTTTCTAATCTTAATTTCAAGGCCATGACAAACACAATCCTCGATTCTTCGAAAAACCTTTTTAGTGGGAAGCACCTTCTCCGCACCAGGAACCACCGCTGCATAACTCCTGGTTGGCGCCGGGGTTCTCATTCCCACACCTGCCTCAGTCGCACCTTATTTAGCCCTTTTCTTTAACCTTTTCATGGCTTCACCTAATCTATCCACCTTTTAATCCAGTTTTCTTTCCATCCTCTCTATCCTCTCCTCAACCTCCTCTTATCTTTCGATCCTTCCCCTCAGCCTCGCATTCTCAACCATAACTTCCTGGTGTAGTTGCACATAACGAGCTGCCTGGTCCAGGACTCTACTCGAAACTCGCTACCGAAACCGGATGCCTCAGAATCAGCGATTTGGAGGCTTATTTTTGGAAATACTGATCTTATTGGAGACCAAATTTCTTAAAAGACGAAATTTAGATATTGCGGTAGGGTAGGTCGTGAGCCTGGCTACCTTATACGCCTTATCTCTTTGGCACATTAGTTGCCTAATTTCTGTGGGAACCCAAAGCCTGGCTTTAGCTCGAAAGGGTTTAGTAATTTTGGGAGAGTGCTTGTCATATGAAACAATCAGGGCATTTTCTAATTGAATTACTCGACCGTCGAGATTAGTGAAAAGTGATAGAGCATTATATGAATTTGTTAATGGGTCAACTGCAGGTTGTGCTTCAAAGAACTCTAAAAATTGATTTATTATAGCTCTTCATAATATCTAAGTTATTAATAATAAAAAGATTAATCCAGGTGTGTGCCATTCTATCCCGTCACATAGAAAAAATTTTGAGGCAGAATTAGAGATTTGCATATTTATATTAAAATCACCAGTAATCACGACAAAATCAAGTTGTTGTTGGAATTGATGAGTGATGGTAGATTACTGCAAAAAGGAGTTTTTGAAAATTTCCAATTCGAATATCAATTACAAGATACTCCGGTGAATTAGAAAAATTCGGTTCGGAGTTGCAAATAATGTTGGTCGGAAATGCTTTTTTTACATATACTCTGACGACGCCTCCCTCCTTTCCAATTCTATCCAATCGGAAGAAGTTATATCCGTCGATGCTAATGAGGAAATCATTATCATATTCCGAAAGAAACGTTTCAGTCACTGCTAAAATATCAAACTGTTTTTCATGGCAGCAGACTTCAAATTCATTGAAATGCGATTTGAGTCTATTTACGTTTTTATGTGCTATTCTAAGATTATCAGTTTGGTTACTATAAATAGGTTTAGGATTAGAGTTTTTATAATCTAAATACAATCGACCCGGATTATCTCAGGCTGAATTGCCGGATTTTCTAAGTTCAGGGAACTTGTTTAAGTCTGCTTCACTCTCAATGATATCTTCTTGAGAATCTTTGTGCAGTTGTGCTATAATTCGGAGAGCTCGGATAAATATCTATGCATAACCTTTAGATTTGACAGCCGCCTTGGTCTTGCGAAGTAGGAGATATATATATCCTTTGAAAATAGGAGTAATATATATTTTCCTATCTCCACCACTATTAAATACGGCAGTAGATGTAAGACTGCTCTTTCAATGAAAGTATCTCTAGAATTAGAGCGACAAACTTAATTGCAAGCGAATAATACAGTATCCTTTCCTGGTTATTCAAAATACCGTCCACAAAGGCAGTCGAGGTAGTAGCCGAGATTCCAGTTGAGGCCGATTGAGAGGTACTGGAAGCCACTGAAACCAAAGAGGTTCCTTGTTTCGGTTTCCAAATACGCGTCTGCAAAATTTAATTAATTACAGAAGGAAAATTGATTACACGGAAAATGTTTTAGATAGCAATGCCAGTCTTAACATTTGACGGAATACCACTGATTTTTACCTCACAAAAATCTGTATACTTTTTATCGTGATGTTAGAGATAATTTCTTGAATAGTATTTAAGTCCCTACGTAGCTCATCAACTTCATGAGTGTCCATTCGTGATTGATCGTAAAGACCTTCTAGTACCGATACCCTTTCAGACAGTGATGATATCGATTGTTCGTTTCTCGCTTGAGCAGAGCGAAACTCCGTTGTAACGTGGTATTTCGTCCTAATACCACGTACAATTTATTTATTATTTTTAACAAGGACGACAGCCCGAAGAACGCGTCTTAATCGTCGCCGTCGGTTAATAAATTAACCCATCGGGACACGGTAGCGGAGATTGGACGATCTCCTACGTACGCGGCAAGCTGAGGCTGCCCCCGCACTTGCCCCGCGCAATACCTATGCGATTTCGGTAGCACCGGTGTGCTACCGAACAAACATACACGCACACTCACTCTACACACTAAAATATGCCGACTGACATTGGATACTTACCGGGCTGGCTGGTCCATAGGGCCTGGTGTGAGTCGGCGCCCCGACGTCTGCTGGCCGGTGGAGTCGGCCCGGTTTCCCGTCGTCCTCGACGGTAGTCTGCAGGCGCGGCCTGATGCCGCGGCGATTTGCCTACCTCGGGGAATACTCGACCATAGGTATATGGTCCTTCGCACTGCACTTACACACGAACTCTCGAGCACTCGCGTACGGCTTCCCGGTGCACGGACGAACCGGTCCGGTACTTTCCGTAGCGCGCGACACTGAACGTGACAAGGTGTCAAAAAGGGTGCTGTCGCGGTCAAGACCGGCAGTGTACTGAGCTTTTCGGGAATTGTCGTATTCCCGAAAAGTACCTAACATACACACACACACAATAACAATCGAATATATGGATGCTCGCACACATTCTCGTCCGTCGATATAAACACGCGCGTTTCGTGGCCTTGAAGAGGCAACGCACGAAACAATAACAATGTGCGAGACTTTAACATATAATATTTTATATACATACGAAATAATATTATACATTAAATATTATTTATTCTATTGCAACGACGTCTCGTCGTACCGTTAAATAATCATTCCATATAGTACTAAGCCAGGAGGGTACTGAATAATCAGAGGAGGTATTTGTAGAATGAATTGATCCTCAACCTGAATTCGACTCTATTTGAACGTGTGAGTGGTCGGATGTAGTAGAAGAGAGACATATCTCTTGGTTGATGGAAGATTGGCAACCGGGGTATTGGTATGTTGTTGGTGCGGAGGGTTCTCTAAAACGAACTTGATAGTATCATTTAAGTGGACGTCAGAGCTTGAATTATAAATTTGGCAAATTGAACAAGCTTGTCCGAAATTGCACAGCGCTGGTGAACGCTGGAATGACATAAAATACAATTAAGGGTATGTCGGTCTCAGAAAATAGTAAATTTAAATATTTTTTATAAACAAATGAATAAGTTGTTGAAAAAATCTTGAACGCTTTTGTTTTAAACTATCCATATGAAAATTTCAGATTTTTAAATCAATATTTCGAAGATAATTCTTATGTTGAAAGACGTAGATCCCTGTAACTTGGGTTCCACATCCCGTTAATGTATGAATCACTACACGCTTTGTCACAATTTTGGCAGTAGATAGTATTCATGCTCATAACGAAAATATTATAGCATATAAAGAATCATTAAAAAACTAAGTACATACTAACTCTTAAAATAAGATTAACACAAGTTTTAAACTAATAATTAGACTTTAAAGTAAAAAATATAAATGAAAACACAGGGCTCTCAGCTACTCTTGTTAACATGTGACGTGACGTCGAAAAATAAACAACTGCGAAAATAGCTCATGGATGCAGTAAAGGGAAGTCGCAGCGCCGCTACCGGCCGGTATAGTAAGCCGATGACGATCGAGGCGTAAGAAGATAGTGCCAACCTCAAATAACCCAATGAAACTAGCTGCTACTAATCCCTCTCCGCATTCCAGAAGATAACATCAACATCCACTCAAAAATAAAACGTAATTCCAATGCAAACTATAACAAAAAAGCCCGAAGGCAGAAGGCGACAGCGATAGTTTAACAAAGTACGCGAGCTTACAAGAAGGCATCAGTCAATGCTCACTTACACATACACACACAGAGAGAGAGAGAGAGAGAGAGAGAGAGAGAGATTTATTGATTGAATTTTATTTAGGTATTTTGGGGTTATACCCCGAATACACTGTAGCATAAACTTGGTATCGGAATAAAACAATAAATATTAACAACAAAGCGCTCAGAAAGAACGCTTTACAGTATATAACGTACGCAAATTAACAAAATAACATACAATATTTAACGTAAAATAAAGTATAACAAAAAAAAAACAAAACCCCTTGTGACTTCAAGCCAAGATGACCTCTCGCCTTTATCATCCTCCACAGCATGCGAACAACTCACCAGATAGTTATAAAACCACCTAGTGACCGTCTCCAAGCAACCCGAGGAACGTATCTTAGAGAGAATTCATGCGCTTATCAATTGCCCTCCTGATATCATCTAGTACTCCCAGAATAGCCGTTTGAGTGCTGTGATCTCGCGTTAATATGGTTGGAGAGTTGCTCATGGACTATACGCTCTAAGATTTTTTAAATTTCGCAGAGTTTTGCTGTGGGCCTAGTGTTGGAGGGATAGTCCATCTTGTTCGACTTCGCCCATGGAAAAAGAAGTGACTTTTTCCAGGCATCTGGGTAAGAACTTGATGAAAGAGAGAAGTTAAAAATTGATGCAAGGACTGGAGATATCTGGGGACTCAGGAGTTTTAGCATCCGAGCCGAGATACCATCAAAACCAACGGATTTTAAAGAAGCACTCGCAATTAGCCTTTGCACTTTAGTGGAGGTAATGGGAGTAAAATCGAACAAATAGGGAAGAGAAATAAATGAGTCTGATAAGAGAGAGTTTAACTGGGAAGAAGAAAAAGGGAATCCGAGCGAGAAATGGAGACATAATATGTGTTAAGCTGCTCAGTGAAAAAGTGGTGGAGGGGTGATTTGTTCGCTTGGGTAGCTAATCACAGGTGTCTGAGTTAATTCCAAAGTGAGGAAGAGTCCAATGCTTTACTCAGTCTGTCATTTAAATAAGAAAACTTCGATAAATCAATGGAATTACGTACTGAGGACCTGAGCGCTCTGTAAGATAGTCTGAACGCAGATCCGAGGATTGGAACCTCCTGAAGGCCATGGTCCTTGCTTTGATGGATTGTTTGATGGTACTAGTGATCCATGGCTTTATGTTCTGAGAATGGAGACTGAGAATGTTCTGAGAAATAGTAATAAATTAACATTAATAAATCAAGGGAAGTCGTACCGATGACTACCCCCGAGGTCAGCGCGAAAACAAATTATTAAAACTTATTAACGGACGAAAAATAAGCAACCGATCTGGGAATGGTCGGCTGCTTAACATGATGACTATATGTCACGCCGTGTGATGTATGTACCTCTGACGTAGGAAGCTCTGACGTAGTAGCTGCCTACGTCACGCGCGCCTTCTCTCGTGAAGGATTTGTCAGGAGAGAGGGGAAAAGAGGAACGCTTCCTCTCCTAAACCATACCAGGTAAATAGGGATACGAAATAATAATAAGACACGCGGGTCTATATGTGGTGCACCACTTACCGTGAATCTCAGTAATTCGTATCGTCGGGAAAAAGGCTGGGCAACTGAGAGAGCTTGGCCTCGGCACTATCTCTCTCTCTCTCTCTCTCTCTCACTCCAACGGTCGAGACGACTGCCGACTCCTTGCTTCCTTCTTTTGGAACGGTGGTACGTGCTACTCCGCACGCTGACGTGGTGGTTGGTGGGGAGAAATATCTCACACCCACACACAAAAATACACGACACTCTAGTTCTTTTTATTAACAACAAAAGGTCGAACCGGCTGCGACATCACGTTGTTTTCGCCGTGCGCGCGCGAACCTGATATCTTTTCTACAGGGCGAGCCAGAGTCTCGCGCGTTCGTGCGCGCGCCGCGTTGTGTATCCTCTTTCGCGTTGCTCACCTGATCGGTCACTCGCTTACCGTTATACCCCCCTTCCAGATTCCGCATACTCTGTATGTGGACTCTGTCCCTCAAGGAACGGGAAAGAGGGTTAACGAGTTGCTCTTGATCAGGTTTATTAGGATGAGAGGAAACTGTTTCAGGCGATTGATCTCTTTGCAGCGGCAGAGCGGACTACTAGGTTGCCAGAACCTCCCGTTCCGCTCGTTGAAGGCTGGGGCTACAGGTTAACCTGTATTCGGAGGCAGCCTCTTTGAAGGCTGCCTCAGCCTTCGGCCGCTCTTACCTCGAATTCCGCTGGCCTTCGTGGTGAGTTGAAGATTTCGGCTTGCCGGACCTTACTGGCAGCCGACTGACGATTAGCGTCCTTGTGTAGTCTTGGCAACTGTTTGATTTTGTCGTTCCAATCCTGCAGTCTCCGGAACTCAAACTGTTGCTGGGCAAGCCGGTCTTTGCCCCGCTGTGTTTAGTGCGAAGACTAACTCTGGCAGCTTGTCGTCCCAGTCGCTGTACTTATCCTGGATATACGACGCCACCATTGTTTTAAGGGTCCGATTGGCCCTCTTGACAGGATTGGCCTGTGCGTGATAAGGGGGTGTCGTCGAGTGATACACTCCCTTAATTTCGAGGTATTTATCTACGAGTTTATTTTTAAACTCGGTCCCGATGTCTGAATGAAATACTTCCTGGGTGCCAAACCGGTTAATCACCCGCTCGTGAAGCTCGCGGACTATTGTCTTTGCGTTAGCTTTTCTTATTGGGATCGCTTCAATCCAGCGCGTGAGTAAATCCTGGAATACTAGGATGTATTCGTATCCTCGGCTAGAGCGTGGAAGCGGGCCGGTGACATCTTCTGCTACTACCTGCCATGATCTGTCCGATTGACGGTGACCCATTAACCCAGAGGGAGCACGTTGCTCGATCTTACATTGCTGGCACACTTGACATCGCCTCACGTAATCCGCAACTTCTGCGTAGAACCGTGGCCAATAATAGTTTTGGGCCACGCGGGCGAATGTTTTTTCTCTTCCGAGATGGCCAGCCGAGGGTCATCGTGACACTCTAGAAATAGAATAGAATTCATCTATCACTTCTTCTAATTTTTTGGCGGGGCGATAGGTGTATTGATTACCACCGTCTAGTTTCAAGTCGGGGAAATCACGAGGTCTGTCAGAAACGTTCTTGATCCAGTCTAGGTACCAAGGATCCTCAGTAGTTTGAGCCCACAACATTGCTGCTATTGTAGGCTCGTCGTCTTCATATATGCGAGATAAGACATCGGGAACGTGATGCAGAGCTCCTTTTCTGTGCTCGACGACAAAGTCATGAGCTTGAAGCTCTAGAGCCCATCTCGCGAATCGGCTGGTTGGATTTCTCATATTACACAACCAGCGAAGACTACTGTGATCCGTTATCACTTTGAAGTGGTACCCTTCGATGTAAGGTCTGAACTTATTAATAGCCCAGACCACGGCCAAGCATTCTCTCTCCGTAACGCTATAATTCTTTTCGGGTGCTGCGAGAATGCGACTGGCAAACTCAATGACTCTTTCCTCTCCGTCTATCTTCTAGGCGAGTACGGCTCCTATGCCGGTATCGCTCGCGTCCGTGTGCAGGCTAAACAGTCCATCTGCACTGGGACGTTGAAGAACTGGAGCAGTCATGATCAGGGCCTTCAGCTACTGAAAAACTTGCTCCTGTTCATCTAACCACTCGTACACTTGGTTCTTCTTCATGAGACGGGTAAGCGGTTCGGCAATCATGGCGTAATCCGCCATAAAACGCCGATACCACGACGCCATGCCGAGGCATCGACGAAGCTATTTGAGGTTCTTGGGAGCCGGATAAGTCCTTATAGGCTCTGTCTTGGCTGGGTAAGGACGAATTCCATTTCTGTTGACCAGCACGCCAAGATATCTAGCCTCATCTTGACAAAACACACTTGTCTTTATTTACTGTCAAGTTAGCTACGGTCAGTCTTTTCAGCACCGTCTCGAGATACTTCTTGTGACCTTCAAATGTCTCAGTGACTATGATAATGTCATCGAAGTAAGAAAAGGCATTGGGCTCGAGATCAGGACCAACAACTTGATCAATCATGCGTTGGAACGTCATGCCAGCGTATGCCAATCCGTATGGCATCCGCTTAAACTGATACAGTCCCATCCCCGGGACTGTGAAAGCCGTATAAGGGCGCGATTCCTTTTGTAGAGGTATTTGATGGTACGCTGAGTTCATGTCCAGAGTACTAATGTACCGACATCTCTTCAGCTTGCGTAAGATATCCTGCATGAACGGGAAGGGATAAGCGTGTGGTCCGTTAGCGCATTGACTTTCCTAAAGTCAATGCAACACCGACGTGATCCGTTTTCCTTGCGTACCATCACCACGGGGCTTGACCAACCGCTATCCGAGGGTTCTATGATCTTTAAATCTAGCATTTCTCCGACTTGGCGGTGCATCTTCTCTTGGATCTTCTCCGACACCGGGTAATACTTCTGCTTTATCGGACGAGCTGATCCCACGTCAATCGAATGCTCAAGTCAATGAGCGGGGTTTGCCCGATCTTGGGAGAAGTATTGGACAGTACTTTGCTTACTAACTCTCGCAGCTCATCTCTTTCCGCCTCGGTTGCGTCCGCTATCCCAGCGGATGAGAGGATGGCCATACCTCCTATGCCAGCCACTTCGAGGTAGATCTTCTGCTTGCTGTCCTTAAGGAACAGGCGGTTGCTATCCGGATTCAATACGGCTCTGAAAGCTCGTACAAAGTTTACTCCTACGTAGCATTCGGCGTCAAGTTTGGGTATGATCGCTACTCTTATTTCACGTGTCTCATTTCCGACCGTGAAAGGTAAAAGCACATAACCGCTTAGCGGTTGGTAACTACCATTCGCCATCTTGACGCGTCCGGCGTTCGCCACAATCAGCTCCTTGCCCAATGCTGCGGCGATTTGCAGACCGCTGAGTCCCATCACGATTGTGGAGGCTCCGGGGTCGTATAGGCTCTTATACGAAAGCCCTCAACCTCCACAAGAAGCCACCAACGACTCTCATCCTCTGGTTTATAGGATGAGGTTGGTCTGTTGGCTTCTTGGGACCGTTCTTCCTTTTGAGACCCATTTCCGCTCTTCTTTGGACCGTCCTTTCGGTCGGAGCGGTTCTGTCCTGAACTCACATGGGTCAGCGGGGACTCAAGCTCTTAAGTCGCGGTTTTTGTCCCGATTAACCGCTCCTTTTGGCGTTTGCCAAGCACACCGGACAGTACCTGCGGGAATAGCCAATCTTCCTGTAGCCACCGCAGGTAAGAGGCTTAGTCGGGTTGAAGTTCGAGCCCATTCGATTCTTCGGCTGTTCCTTCCCTTTTTCCCTCGGTGGACTAGCACTCTTCTTCTCCTGCTTGTGTCCGAAGCTTCTGCTCGGGCCATTAGGCCTGCCGACTCTTCGGAGATCGGTTTGCTGGCAAGCCTTTCTTCGAAGAGCCGAACCTTGGGCTTCTCCTACGGGACTGCCGAGCCGTCGACGACAATTGGGAGACGATGGACCGCATCCTCCAGCATCTTGGCGAGGCAGTCGACGACGTCAGGCTTGCTTGGTTTGGCTGAGGTTATCTCAGCGGCCACTACCTTAGCCTTTGGAGAATTCTTTTTCGCTTCAGCTTATACGCCATTTCGGGAAGCGGAGACCCTTCCTTGACCCTTCCTGGGCGATATACTTTTTCGCCTTCTATCGTCTGCTCCGCTTCCGCGGCGAGGTCCAGCATCTGTTCGATTGAGCTCACTTCCGCTCTCTTGAATAGCCGTTGAAGCAGTGGCAGCATGTTCCGATATAGATGATCGAGCTTCTGTGCTTCATTCGGCGTAGGGACTATCTTTCGCATTATTGCGATGGAGCACGTCATATAGTCCCTAATCGACTCATCTGGACCTTGAGTCCGTGCGTTGGACTCGGCGATGACACTTTGCTGGAAACGTTGACTCATTCCATACCAACGTTTAGCCGAAGTCGGCTAAAAAAATTCAAAAAAAAATTCAAAAAAAAAAAATCAAAAAAATTTTTTTTTGAATTTTTTATAATTTTGCATAAACAAATTTTCCAAAATGTTAACAAAAACATCTGAAACGACTCCAGTGTATTCTTTGATGAATTTGAAGAACTTTTTATTCTTGTAACTTTTTTGCTAAATCTCTTAGTTCTGTAGTTATAGCGCCCGAAAGATTTTGAATAAAATTGCACATTCCGGGCGCCATATTGGATCATCCAGAAGAGATTTTTGGACTCAAACAGGGGTCTTTTTAAAGCTGAGAAAGCAAGGACACTTTGTTTTGCACTTATGAGGTAACTGCACAATGATATGACATAGAATAATGGAGTTGAAGGAAAATTTTTTTTTATTTTTCGTGCTTTTTTTTGCTTTAATATCATTTATGCGGGATTCAAATTTTTTCTTCCTTATTTTAGTAGTGATCATTCGAAAGATCGATAAAGAATCTTCAAAATTCATGTAGTAAAAAATGTTTTAGGACGGGATTAACACCTTCTAGAGAGCTCTGAAATAAACGATGAAAAATGTGTCCTGTGGGCGTTAATGGGTTAAGGGTGCAGGTTATCATTACAAGTATATTGGCCAAATTATAAGTATTCAAATCTAGTCAGAATTCAAAATCTAGTAGCTTTACAGCTATATTTGAACACTTACAATTCCTACTGTTTTAGAGATTTTGAAAATTTACACACACATAAAGTTTCGTCTTTCTAGTGGTTTTGGTAAACCGATAATTTTTTTAAATCGGTTAATTAGGTTTTGAGATTCTGCTCTTAGAAAAAGCTTTGTTTTTCCAAAATCGTTAAGTTTGCGCCAATTAAAAAAAACTCTGAAATCTTAATAGACTTTAACTACAATAAAATAATTTTTAAACCTTAATAAAAAGGACTAATTAATACGATTGAGCTTATTAAAGTTTATAACCATTTAAAAGCACTACGCCGACCTCGGTATTTGCGTTGTTTAAATACAAATCGAATAATCACGTAAAATTGCATTCAAACTAATAATATTAGTTTTGACATTTTTAGATCAATGAGGAATCATAGAGAAGCAGCTATATATGGATATTTCTCCAAACAAGTGCCACATTCATTTTTTGTCAAATATGTGCGTTATACATTTAGCAACGAAAAAAAATCAAAACGTCAAATGATAGTTTGGAGAATGTAATATTGATAATAAGTAAACGTGTTGTGATAAAAAATCGGTAAAAAAACTAAGAGTGTAAATCCGTCGACTTTTACTGAATTATAGTAACTCATAGTCCATTTTTATACATCAATGCATCCTACAATCTAACACGTATAGCTACAAAAACTTTAATATTTGTTTAAGTGAATCCATCCTGGATGGAATATACGGTCCGCCGCGTGAGAATTTCCCGACGGAGTTACGAAAAAATATATTTCTAAGAAAAAGAGATTTCCATAAATTTGTATATTTTTTGAACCGCTCAAAAGTTTTGTATTTGTTTAATACTTTTTATTTAAACATTAATATATTTCAGTGAAAAAATATTATATATTTTTAGCCTAATGACTTTACTAATGATCGATAGGTATTGATATTATTGATAATACTGAATAATCGTATATTAAATTAAAGTGGATCATCGTTTTTCTCCGGTACTTTTTTGATAAGTGAATAATTTTTTGTTATGTAGGCATTACACATTTTTATGGGTCTTATTTTTTTGGCCTTATTTTAATTTTAGAACTCAATATTTTTTGGTCTCAACATTATGGGTCTTAAAAATTTTTGTTTTATAATTTGATCTTAAGGGGATGTCGGAGCTATAGCCTCCATCAAAAGCCGCTCGATCTCTCGGTTTCGAATGGCGCTGTAGTCAGGTGTCGATTTCTACGATAAACGTACTTAAAACATAAATTATAAATTTTACAGCTACATAGAGCTGTTGAAAGATACTTTCCCCCCTAGCTATAACTAAAATTAAGGTAATTGTAATATTACTCTTGGCAGTAAATGTTTATTTTTTTAAAGAAATGTGAAATACGTTGTGTGTAGCATTACGGCAGATATAGATTCATTGAATATGAGACGTATTTCACATTTCTTTAAAAAAATAAACATTTGATTCCAAGAGTAATATTATAATTACCTTAAGTTTAGTCATAGCTAGGGGGGAAAGTATCTTTCAACAGCTCTATGTAGCTGTAAAATTTATAATTTATGTTTTAAGTACGTTTATCGTAGAAATCGACACCTGACTACAGCGCCATTCGAAACCGAGAGATCGAGCGGCTTTTGATGGAGGCTATAGCTCCGACATCCCCTTAAAAGTTTTGTGACTTAATATTGTTGGGCCTCAAAGTTTTCGGTCTTAAAAAATTTCGTTCTATAATTTACTCTTAAAACTTTTGAAAATTAATATTTTTCGGGCTTAACATTTTGGGCCTTGAAAACTTTTGTTCTTTAATTTGCGTTTAAACCTTTTGGAACATAATACTTTACGGTCTCAACCTTTTAGGCCATTAAAATTTTTGGTCTATAATTTGCTCTTAAAAATTTTGGAACTCAATATTTTTTTAACTCAATATTATGGGTCTTAATAATTTTTATTTTATAATTTGATCTTAAAAGTGTTGGGCCTCAAAGTTTTCAGCCTTAAAAAATTTTGATCTATAATTTACTCTTAAAACTTTTGGAAGTTAATATTTTTTTGGCTTAATATTTTGGGTTTTAAAAATTTTTGTTCTATAATTTGTTCTTAAAACTTTTGGAACATAATTTTTTTTTGGTCTTAACATCTTGTGCCTTGAAACTTTTTGTTGTATAGTTTGCTCTTAAAACTTTTGGAAATTAATATTCTTGGGCCTAAAAAGAAAATCAATAGCTAATAAATAAATACCATACAGTAACACTTATATTTTTTCTTAATATAAAAAAATAAGATTGAAAGTAAGATTAGATAACAAAAATCTAGTGGAACTCGCAAAATATATAGAAAATTTTCGACAGAGTCGAACTTGATCAAAGATTTATGTATAGAATTTAAAATACATGTTTTTGATAAGTTTAAAATATTTTATATGTATGAAGAAAAATTTTAAATTATTTAATTTATTAGTAAATATTTTCTATCGGAGTTTTAAATCTCTGATGAAGTTATTAATTTACCAATTTTGATTATCTAATTGTATAGCGTCATCAATTATTGGCTGTACTACATCGTAGTTTTCTACTATTGAAATGATTAAAGTACAATAACTAATTCTTGTTAGATCAGAATTGATAGGCAGTAACTTACTTAAACTTTTGTCGGAGTGTTATTTTGTTAGTCGAAGAATAGATACATGTAGATGATGTCGATTGAATTTACAACCTGTAAAATACTAGTTTCTATCCTTCCAGCGTTATATATATATATATATATATATATATGTTAGAATGCTGCAGCCGTTGTTCATCATTTATTAACTTATTACAGCAATTTTACAGCGCATGCATATATGCTGCTGCCGTGTTAAGTTTTAATTTATAACTTGTTTTTACTTTTTCTTCAGCACATGCATAGATGCTGGTGCCGTGTTAAGTTTTAATATAAAAAACAGTTTTGATTTTTTTTTGTTTTTTATGTTTCATTGTTATTTTTTTCTATTTATTACACTATTACAATATTTCTTTATATACAATATTTTTTGTGTAAATTTTTTGTTTATTCTTTAATTTATTTCTCTCTATTTTTGCATTGCTTAATAATAAAATTTTTTAATTTTTTCTACTTTTAACTCTTGAAAGAGCAACGTATAATTGACCATGGCTAATAATTGGTGTGGGTAAATAGATACCAACTTGGTTATATAATTGTCCTTGCGATTTATTGATAGTCATTGCATATCCTAGTCGAATGGAAAATTGTTTTCGTCGTATATTAAATGGTATTCCTTTTTTAGGTGGTGATAAAGTTATTTTCGGTATTAGAAATATATTTCCAATTATAATTTCTAACTTTCTAATAAAACTTTTTTACTGGTAACCTTGTTCCATTACATAGCCCTTCGTTTATATTAAGATTTCTTAGAAGTATTACTATTGCGCCGACTTTTAATTTTAATTTATGTGGAGGAAGTCCATTAGGTGTTAGTTAATTAAGAAATTCTATAGGTAACATAACATCGAGATTTTCTCTATTGGCATCTTCTGCTGTATCAATACTCAAATATTGAACTGTTGGCCCTTCCATTATAGTTAAAATTTTATTATTAATTTCAATCGGCTTCGCCTCGGCCGTCATATCACGCAGGTCAGGAAATCCAACTTTCTGGCCATGTATCGTAATATACTATTAATTGCATTTAGTGCTAAGTTTTCACCGACACATTTTTCATATTTTGGGTGATAAAATAAATGTTTGTATTTTTCATATAAATTTCTTGCATTTATAAGATTATGAAAAATGCAAATAAATGCAAATAATTCGCAAAGGGCAGTAGGAAAGTGTAATTGCGTTGCTTCCTCTAAACATCTATCCCACTTTTGATCCACATTAACCAAATGTTTAGCTATAGCCGCCTCATAAAATGTGGGATATATTATACCATCAACGTTACGTAAATCTCCAAATGATGATGCACCTTTAATATGTAAAAGCAGTAATCTAATAAAATATTTTTCACAATCTTTGGGATTAACCAAATACATTCTACTTAATATGGGTTTGTTTGTTTTTTTTCTTTTACTCTACATTTTTGTTTTATTATCAAATACATAATGTATTGGTATATCGGAATATAAATAATTTCGTGCTTTAGTATCAACTTGATTTAATTTAAAATATGCTGTCCATGTAGTTTCAATATTTGTATTTTTTATTTCTTCTTCCCTGCCTTCTTTAGAGTAAACTTCCTGTTTGCCTTCATTATGAATAGCTAATCGTATTATGAAATTTGATATTTCATGTATCGGATATTCTAATAATCTGTGCATACTTTCTGGGGAGCATAAATATCTTGTATTAATGTATTGTTTAATCTCATCGTATTCATATTCATTATTTTGACTATTTCCTAAACTGTCAGAATTGTCTTCAAATTTGATACCAGTATCTCGTATTTCAATAAATGCACAGTCATGTCTTTTATAGCAATATTTAAATAAATATTTTATACATTGCACAGCAGAACCTACTTCTACGTTAATGTGGCAATTAAATTTTAGTAGTAAATAAGGGTTATATGGAACAACAAATCGATTATCAGCTACTCTTTTATAATTTTTACCTTTGTAATTGATTTTTAACCATCATTTCTTCGTATATAATGTGGATAACCAGATGAACTAGACGTTGTTTTACTATTACAATTTTTCGGAAAATTTTTCATACATTTTTTGTGTCTTTATTCATACAAGGAGAACTCATGTTTTGTTCTCCACAAGGACCGTGTATAATAAACTGTTTTACAATATTATACCATCGTGGATAAATATCTTCATTTGGAATTTCTGCACTTAACTTAGTTCATTAACTTTATCAGGAGTATTGATTTTATCACTTTCATCTAAAAATAACAGCATATGCATATGTAGTAATCCTCTTTTTTGAAATTCAATAACATAAGTGTAAGCAACACATTTTCCTAAAACATCTTCTATAACTACTAGTTTTTTAAATTCTTTTACGTTTTGTTGGAAGACTTTAAGGGGATGTCGGAGCTATAGCCTCCATCAAAAGCCGCTCGATCTCACGGCTTCGAATGGCGCTGTAGTCAGGTGACGATTTCTACGATAAACGTACTTAAAACATAAATTATAAATTTTACAGCTACATAGAGCTGTTGAAAGATACTTTCCCCCCTAGCTATAACTAAAATTAAGGTAATTGTAATATTACTCTTGGCAGCAAATGTTTATTTTTTTAAAGAAATGTGAAATACGTTGCGTGTAGCATTACGGCAGATATAGATTCATTGAATATGAGACGTATTTCACATTTCTTTAAAAAAATAAACATTTGCTGCCAAGAGTAATATTATAATTATACTTAAGTTTAGTCATAGCTAGGGGGGAAAGTATCTTTCAGCAGCTCTATGTAGCTGACACCTGACTACAGCGCCATTCGAAGCCGTGAGATCGAGCGGCTTTTGATGGAGGCTATAGCTCCGACATCCCCTTAACAACAATATCTGGTCTGTCAATTAGAGTTTCATATTTTTCTAGATTTTCTGTTATTTCTCGCCAGTTTGGATTGCATGTCATTGTTATAAATAAATCAGGCTTTCCATAACGATTTACTATACTCATTGAATCAATATAATTTTGTTTTAAAAATCTTGGACTGCCAGTAAAATTTGAAGGAAGAATAAACATTTTTCCAATTTTTACATTTTATCTTTCTTTTTTTATGCAAATAATATTACGCCTTTATAACAATCGGTTCTTAAGATATCTTGATTTGTTCTACCTGTTGAGAAACTTTTCCCAAAGGTATGGATTAAAACGATTTCTTACGGAAAATCTATAATTATAAAATTGTAAAGTTGAAATGTTATTATTTCTTTCTTTACAGTTCATATTAGGCATCCATTCGTATCCTTCATTTAGATAAATAAGTGGATAGGTCATAAGATCAGTGTGTTTACTTATTAAAGCTATACTAATTGGATTATCATATCTTGAATATATAACAATATTACGTTCTGCAGGAGGGAGTCCGTTTTTTCCTACAAATACCATTGCAACTTCATTACATGTAGCTTCATTGTAAATATTTTTGTCTAATTTTTCGTTGCGTTTTATAGACATGTGTGACTTTCTACTGCGTGCATCATTCTATAAGCTTTAGCATAAGGGTTAATATTTCTCAATAAGCTATCTATTTGACTTAGCAATTCTAATTTTGTAACAGAATTATCTTTGTATCTTTTTCTTTTAATCATAGCTAATTCATTATCTAAAACATATAATTGTCCGTACTTTCGAGTTTCAGTTTTGTTTGTATGCAAAGCAAAAACATTGTGATATAATTGACCACAAATTCTAAGAATTTGTGGTCCAGCACTTGATAATTTTTAAAGGGATAAAGTAGCTATTTCACGCTATTTTTTAGTACTTTAGTTTATATTTTTATTTCTTTTTCACTCTCTTTATCTTTCTGTCTTTCTTTTTTTATATATTTTATCACTTACAGACACACACTCTGAAACACACACACATCCACGATCCACCACCCATCAGCAACCATCTACCACGTGTGTGTAGGTGTCTGTCTTCTCAAAAAAATAAATGGAAACCCATAGAGCACGATGACAAAATTTACACATCGTAACTCTATTAAATTAAAAATTTCATTTCTTTATTCAAACGGTATATATATGGGGTATTCTACGTGAAGCGGTCCGATCAAAATTTTAAAATGCACCAAATTTTGGGTACACATTGCAAATGTTTTTCAGAATACAGAAAAAAATTTTTAGGTACTGGTATTTATTAGCTCAAAAGTTATTCTAACCTCAAAAAGTGAACTTTTTCCAGTTTTTTTCAATACCAGCTGGGTTCATCGCTATTTAACCCAAAATCTATCAACTTTTACTATACAACATTATAGGTAACATTCGTTGCTAATTATGTGTAGAATTTATCCTTCTGGGTTAGAATTTCTAATCTCAAGGTCAATGTTACTTAAAGTACATGTCAATATTCAACTTAAAAAAGTGTAAGTGCGCCACAATTGATTTTTTTATCCAAAAATCTAAAAGAAAGCTTGGAGCAATACCTTTCAAATGGTCTGCAGCATTTTTGGGGCCTTCAATTCTGTAAAAAGTTATGATAATTTAAAAAAACACAACATTTTTTTAAAAATTTAAATGGGAATTACCATGTTAATTTTTGTAAATTTTTTGTAATTCTTTAAACTATCATAACTTTTTACAGGATTGAAGGCCCCAAAAATGCTACAGACCATTTGAAAGGTATTGCTCCAAGCTTTCTTTTAGACTTTTGGATAAAAAAATCAATTGTGGCGCACATACGCTTTTCTGAATTTGAATATTGCCATCTGCTTTCTGTGACATTGACCTTGAGATTAGAAAATCTAACCCAGAAGGATAAATTCTAGACATAATTAGCAACAAATGTTACATATAATGTTGTATAGTAAAAGTTGATAGATTTTGGGTTAAATAGCGATGAACCCAGCTGGTATTGAAAAAAACTGGAAAAAGTTCACTTTTTGAGGTTAGAATAACTTTTGCGCTAATAAATACCAGTACCTAAAAATTTTTTTGTGTATTCTGAAAAACACTTGCAATGTGTACCCAAAATTTGGTGCATTTTAAAATTTTGATCGGACCACTTGACGTGGAATACCCCATATATATATTATGGTTTTAAATTAGAATGATACATGGACTGTAAGACTTTGTTTAAATCAGCTTTTTTGATACAATAATTTCACTTAAAGTATTAACTCATAACAAACTTACAAGGATTGGTCACGGTCTCTGGATCATGGATCTTACTATAACTCAAAAATATGATTCATTGATGGAAAATAAAGAATTCATATCTCGAAAATTAGTCCCATTGGCGTTAGGGACAAAGACATGCGAATTTTTCAAAAAATCTAAAGGAAAAAGATATTGCGCGAATTTTAATAACTTTACTTTGATCACGTCTAAAATCAGGGTTGAGTATATTAAGGGTTGAGTAGACCTACTTTACCGACAATAAAAGAAATTTCGTTTTACACAAAAATATGTAAAGAACTAATTGTCCTTGCGGCTACGTTCCTATGTTCTAGAATTGAAGAGCGGAAAGCCGTAAACACGAGGAAATGTAGAAAATAAGGAAAACTAGATGAAAATTTGTGATCCCAGACTTTTCTATTTATTGACAAACTACGCATCGAAATAAATCCTCCTACTGACGTAATGACTGTAATTTCAAAGAAATTTGAGTTAGTTTTATTGTAATTTGTTGTCAAAGCAAGCCGTATAGGACAGCATATAGAAAACGAAGATGGCCACCTATGGTATATACGGTAATATACATTGTTCGTAGACGGCTATTTTTGTTTTCGTTGTGTTGCTTTATACGATTTACTTGGATAGCAAATTACAATTGAATTTATTCAAATTATTTATAAATTCCAGTCATCCGCCCTTCGTTATTAATAAATAAATAGTTCCCCAGCAGAAGGATTCATTTCGATGAGTGGTTTATCATTAAGTGGAAAGGTTCGGGATAAAAAATTTTCATCGAATTTTCATTATTTTCTCTAAATTTACTCGTGTTTACGGGTTTCCGTCCTTCAATTCTAGCACATAGGACTATATTGGTAAAGGCTCAAGGACATAATTAGTTTTTATAGATAGTTTTTACGTAAAACAAAATTTGGTTATTGTCGGTAAGGCAGATCTACTGCATCCCCTTAAAATCGCAAAATAAAGCTATTAGTAATAGCTTTCATTTGTATTTTAATTTGTATAATTATATTGAAAGGATTTAGAGTTCTGATATATGAAAGATAATACAAGAAACGCAGTAAAATATTTGCTAAAATAATGAACAAAAAATAAACGTCAATTTATAACTATTATCCAAACTATCATAACTTTTGATTTTTTCAATATAAGTAAATTAACATAAATGCAAATAAAAGCTATTAATAATATCTTTATTTTCTGATTAGAAAAATAGTTTTAAGCTTTATAAAAGTAAAATTATTCAAATTCGCGCAAAGGCTTTGTCTTCTTCGATTTTTGGAAAAATGACACGTATTACTTACTTTTCATCAAGGAATTTTATGTTTCAGTTTTAGCAAGATCCATGATCCAAAGACCGTGACCTCTCCTTGTTAGTACGTACTAAAGGAAATTACATAATGTACATTTTTTATATCACGGTTTGATTGATTAATGTCAATGTATAAATCGAAATTAGTGTTCGATGAAAGTATGTATGACTGATATTTTATTGGTTTAAGTTAGAATGATACACAGACTGTAAGAATTTGTTTAAACCAACTTTTTTTATACAGTAATTTAACTTAGTGTATATTGGCTTACAACAAACTTAATATGTACTGAATTAAATTTAATGTTGTTAATTTATTATCTTATAGTTTTCAAAAAATAACATGAAAGGATTGTATGAATGAATAATTTCTTTAAAATGAGAATGTTATACATATACAATGGCATGGAAGTTTGTGTTAAAAATCATATGTGCAATTAGTGTCAATGCATAAATTGAAATTTTTGTTTTGATAAAGCTGTTTATAACTAATATTTTACAGTTTTGAATTTTGACATATAGATTTCAAGATATTCTGTAATCAGTATTCTTGAAACAATAATTTCATTTAAAGCATTGAAAATAAATATTGTTATTTTTTTATTTTGTAGTTTGTAAAAAATGATTTCTTTAAATAGGGAATGGATTATCTTTAAACAGTTCATGAAATAATAATTCGTGCATTTAAAAACATTTATTACCAATGTTAGTTTACTATATACAAAACATAAAGTTATAAATTGTACATTTTATGTTTTTTAAGAAATATGAATAGATTCTTTATACAAAATATTCTTTAAATAAAGATTGAATTTTGTATTATGCATAGACAATTAAAGTAAATTAGATTAAATTGACATGTAGACTACTACTTTACTTAACCCTTTGTTGCACATATTTTTCTTATTAATGATTTTATTACTTGGAAACTCTTACTCAGGGGTTTTTGGAGATCGCTGATCAGAAATTTGAAGTCAGAATTTTGAAATTTTCAATTCAAGATGGCGATTTAAGGTGGCAATGTCGGAATACGCCATTTTGAATATTAAATTGCGGAATAAAAACGAATATAAAGTGAATTTAAGAATATGCTTAAAAACCTGATTAATTGATTAAGAATATAAATTGAACTTTATATTTTTAATAAGCGACCTCAAAAATCCTTAAGCAGAGATTTTCAATTTGTTACAATGGTTAGATTTTTCAGAAATGAATTTTTTTGAAAAAATGGCATTTTTTATGTTTATTGAGTGATTTTTTGTCGTCCATGCAGTGTATTTAGGAGTAGTTTAGGTTTTCCTCGATATTGATGAACAAACGACATTTATTTATTTGGCGACGTTTCGATGGATATCCTCCATTCTCGTCAGGCTATACCTTTTTTTTATTAAAAAAAAAATGGTTTCATTTTACAACATCTTTTTCACACAATTTTTACATATATAAATCTAAGTTACTTACTATTTCGTCAATATATAAGTATACAATATTAACAGCATCTCTGATGCATCGCTCTATAATTGAAAACAATGATTAAAATAACAAACGTTTAACAATTTTTGCACAGAGATTGAGGCTATATATAACATACCTTATTGTCCCCTATTGTTGTGTCCATAATCAACACAAAAAATTGAAAATTAAATAAATACTTGAAGAACATTACAAAATAAATTAACACATAATCACACATATTAAGCAAAAGGCAGTCAAATATTAAAATAAAGCAAACAATGTGTATCACAGACGGTTAATACTGAAAAATTTGAAATCTCACGTCCCCCGTTTTCAGCGACACCTATGCGATCAATCTTAATCAGATCGACAACACAGTCATCCCCACTACAGGCGCGAAACTTCAAATTACGTACATTATATGGACTGATAAGTAATAAAAATTAATAAATTATTTATGATTATTTACAAGAGAACTCAAAAAAAATTTTTTATAAGACTAAATTAAAATTTACCAATTCAATTAAAAAAAATTTTTTCTCGTTGAAACAAATAATAATTAGTAATAAAAAATTTTAATAATTAAATTTAAATAGTTAAGAATTTTATTAAATATTTAAATATAGTAGATTAACTTAACCATTTTTATAATAATCAAGAATCTTTTAATTGTGAACCTAAATGAGAAGAAATTAAAAAAAACCAAAAATATATATTTGAATTTACCGCGCCGCGCATCGTTCAAGAACAATACGCGCAGTAAGAACATATGCTCGTATATGATCATTAGTTAGATTTTGACAACGTCAAAATACTTGATACTGAAAAGAATTGGTAAAACGAGTATTATCAGAAATGATCCACATAAATCTGCAACATAATGCGATCAATTGCAAAGACGAAACTAGACATTTTAGCCAACATTACAGTGACATTATCAATAGTATTAAATTAAAATCTAAATTATAATGTGTATCTCTCCCCTATGACATAACCTCAAATCAATGTATATCGATCAGACGTTTGGATAAGGCGAGTGATTGACCTACGTGTTGATGATTCTTAATACGCGCAGTAATTTTTTATTACTAATTATTATTTGTTTCAACGAGAAAAAATTTTTTTTAATTGAATTGGTAAATTTTAATTTAGTCTTATAAAAAATTTTTTTTGAGTTCTCTTGTAAATAATCATAAATAATTTATTAATTTTTATTACTTATCAGTCCATATAATGTACGTAATTTGAAGTTTCGCGCCTGTAGTGGGGATGACTGTGTTGTCGATCTGATTAAGATTGATCGCATAGGTGTCGCTAAAAACGGGGGACGTGAGATTTCAAATTTTTCAGTATTAACCGTCTGTGATACACATTGTTTGCTTTATTTTAATATTTGACTGCCTTTTGCTTAATATGTGTGATTATGTGTTAATTTATTTTGTAATGTTCTTCAAGTATTTATTTAATTTTCAATTTTTTGTGTTGATTATGGACACAACAATAGGGGACAATAAGGTATGTTATATATAGCCTCAATCTCTGTGCAAAAATTGTTAAACGTTTGTTATTTTAATCATTGTTTTCAATTATAGAGCGATGCATCAGAGATGCTGTTAATATTGTATACCTATATATTGACAAAATAGTAAGTAACTTAGATTTATATATGTAAAAATTGTGTGAAAAAGATGTTGTAAAATGAAACCATTTTTTTTTTTAATAAAAAAAAGGTATAGCCTGACGAGAATGGAGGATATCCATCGAAACGTCGCCAAATAAATAAATGTCGTTTGTTCATCAATATCGAGGAAAACCTAAACTACTCCTAAATATTTTTTATGTTTGTTAATATTTACATAACAATTATAATAAATAGTTATGACAAATAAACCCTTTCCCTATGTTCTCTTACTGATAATTTAGTATACGAACCAAAAAAGCCGGACATTGATACGTAAACAATTGATTAAATAGGAAAAAACTGAAGTTAAATTGGTAGTAACCCAAATTACCACCGTGCAACAAACGGTTAAATCAGTATTCATTAAACAATTTATTTCATTTTAAGCTGAGTGTATAACTAAATATAAAATAAAAGTTATTAATTTTATATGTTATAGAACCAGAGAACAATCCGGGATTATTATAACGAAGTTTCTTAAACCCATAATAAATGTCTTTAAAATATATGTTGAATATTGTTTATTTTTTCTACTTAACATTTTCAAAAATTTCAATCCAAAATTTTCTCATAGATAATATATTCCCTTAAAAACTTGTCAATATGTTGAAAAATTCTTTTAAAGACGTAAAAATTGTTCTCTGTTCTTTCACAGTATTTTTGAAAAATTTTTTAAAAAATTTTTAAAAAGTCAAAAAGTTGTAGGGTTTTTCCACACAATTTAGAAAAATCTCTGAAATATCTTGTTCGATATAATATTTACATTATTTAAAATATCTTCAGATCATATAAAATAGTTTCTTTTCGAAATTGTTTTTTCAAAGATGTTTTAAAGTTTTTTAAAAATGTTTGAAAAATTAGACTTTGTAGTAAATATAAAATTTAGTTATTTATTTGACAAAAAAAAATTGTAAATTAATTTATATTTTTTGTACTTATTTTTTAATAATAACTTTAATTTTAAAAATAAATTATCGATTTTGTGTAAAAAAAAATTATTTTCCAAATTTTTCGCATACTAACTTTGTAAAACGATCATATTTATTTTTTATATTATACAATGATTAATTAAAAATATCCAATTATTACTCGTAAAAAAACCTTTATCCCTCTACTTTATACCTTATAAAAAATATGAGTTTGAAAATACAGTATGAATCAACGTATTTATTTTATATTTACATATATAAAAAATCAGGATCAAAATGCAACCGAGCGATCGTTAGCGAGCGAGTTGCTAGTGGCATTATTAATTTAACAAACCTTCTATTCGGAATGACGGATCAAAAAACGCACTGGCTTAAACAAATTTCTCGCGACGTGAGCGAGCTTTCGTTCTCGTCTAACTTTACAGGGTCCCCACACTTTCCAGTCTACTCGTTCGTGTACGTTTTCATTCATTCATTCACCGACATCCACACGTTTAGGAGAGCATCACGACTTGACCCAGATACTCACGTTCGGGAGAGAATTTCGATTATATCAACGCCTCGTACGAATACTAACACACGAAGAAATCGCTATGCGAAAACTCACATTTTCATTTCAAACGCGCAGAAATACACTTTTAAAATTATACGCGGAAACTATTACTTGCGCATTCTATATGTGAAGAACACTCCATAATATACTTAAAAAAAATACTTTATCAATAGTAGTCATAATACCTATATGGGGAGACCCAAACAAACCCCCTCCCCCACTTCCGGTATACGTGGATGTCTGGGACCCCCCTGGGATTATCTCCCCCTCCAATCTTTACGCATCAGTGACCATAGATGTCTGGTCTAGAACCCCTTTTTAGAAGGGGCGTCTTATCTCCCCCTCAGATCTTTACGCGTCGGTGACCATAGACGACTCGTCTAGGACCCATTTTTATTATATTTTGCAGTGATTTAAAATCACTACATGGTTGAGTATATTTATAATATATATGTGTGTGTGAGCGAGCACGTGCTTCTCACTTGAAATTTTTAAAACGACCGATATTTTGGTTATAGGGTATTCACGTGGTTCTTTGATATATATATATTTATATATGGGCTATTTCACGTCAAGTGGTACGATGAAAATTTTAAATCGCTCCAAAATTTGAGAACAGGCTGGAAATATCTTCGAGAAGATAGAAAAGAAATTTTAGGTGTTAAAAATAATTTGCCTAAGAGTTATTCCACCATAAAAAATGGAAATTTTACAATTTTTTAAAGAAATTATTATTTTCAAAGCTATTTATCTCAAAATCTATTAATTTTTTTGAAAAAACATTACAAACAACTTTTGTTCAAAATAATCTTTAGAATTAATCTACCTGGGTTACAATTCTTAATTTTAAAATCTCGAAGAGATAGAACGACCGTAAATATTGAATATCAAAAAAAGGCGACCGCGCCACGATCGATTTTGATCTAACACCGCTCAAAAGATCACATTTTTCGAGAGCGTTCGAATGGCTGTGGTTAGATTATTGGCCAAGACCGCTGGTGTAAGTTATGCCTCATAAACCTCATAAAATCACTAATTTTCATGTATTTTACGGCATAACCTACAACAGCGGTTTTGGCCAATAATCTTACCACCGCCATTCGAAAGCTCTCAAAAAATGTGATCTTTTGAGCGGTGTTAGATCAAAATCGATTGTGGCGTGGTCGCCTTTTTTTGATATTCAATATTTCCGGGCGTTCTATCTCTTTGAGATTTTAAAATTAAGAATTGTAACCCAGGTAGATAAGTTCTAAAGATTATTTTGAACAAAAGTTGTTTGTAATGTATTTTCAAAAAAATTAATAGATTTTGAGATAAATGGCTTTGAAAATAGAAATTTTTCTAAAAATTTGAAAAAGTTCCATTTTTTATGGTGGAATAACTCTTAAGCAAATTATTTTTAATACCTAAAATTTTTTTTCTATCTTCTTAAAGATATTTCCAGCCTGTTCTCAAATTTTGGAGCGATTTAAAATTTTCATCGTACCACTTGACGTGAAATAGCCCATATATATATATATTGTACGTTACTATGGGAGAGTCTAACGCACGATCGATATTTCGGAAATAGTACGACCAAGTGTTTCTTACCTTGAAAACCCTTAAGTAAAATTATTAAGCAGAAGGTTTGATTATAAATATTTATTGAATCTTTTGTATAAAATGTGTTTAATTAGTAAGCATTATTTCTTGTAAATATTTAGCGATATTAGGTAAGTAAAATGTAAACATTTCGATTAATACAATTTTTAAACTGTGTTTGTTATAAACATCGTCGTCGATATATTTTTCATTGATGATCCCTTCCATATCGGCATTGTATACTGAACAATGCCGATATGGAAGGTATGCTTCCATTCAGTATGCTGAACAATACTGCTTAAATGCGTTGACATCTTTTAATATATTTTTAATTTCTTTTATGTCTTCCGTCTGTAGTTTCTCTTTCAAATATTCCGTCACGTGGTGTACAGTTTGATTGACATTATCCACTTGATTTTCGAGAATGTCTAGATGTAGATCTATTAGACTGCTTTGTATGTAAAGACCCGTGAACGTTGATTCTTGCATGGCTATGCCAGGGATCGCCGTTTTTCTTTTTCTGCACGTTAGATCATTTGTTTCGATATCCTCTCCTTGGTTAACGTTGTGACACATACCTGACCGGTTGTCGATCATAATAGATTTACATCTGTACGTTGACGTGAAGCTTATTTCGTGGTTTTCGAGAAAGATTTTAGTTGGACGTCCAAAATCCTGATAAAAAGAGTAGCTATTTTTGAAAAAAGCTGAAATGACTTCGAATTGGCTCTTGAAATCGTTCCATTCAGCTTTATTCAGTGTAACACTTTTGTGCGAAGGTCCACTGCTTATGAGTTTTACGACGTGCCGATAATTTCCATCAACGTAGTCAAGGCCGATACAAACCCTCTTGGTATTAAATTTGTTGAGAGCGTACGTCGTCGACAACAGTATGTTTGGCAACTGAGCGTGCGAATCAAACTTTCCGCGCGACACGGAATAATTAGCCATTTTTCACTTTTGAAACAACTATTTTAACTCACTACGAGAGGTTGATACGTTCTTTTCAGGTTTTCTACTGTTCATGGTGCGTCGTTGAGTACTATCTTTTTATATATACATGGAGTCATAAATACGTTATACGTGATATACCAGGTGAAAATATTCGAAGGAAAGAAAAGCACCTGGTGTTACTTGCTCTTAAGGAGCACCTTTATTAAAGAAAAAATATGAAAAGGCAAAACCGTTAGTTCAAGGAAAACGACGTCTAATTTGATACATTAAATTTTATTTGGTGCAAATTACAAATACAATTTTTTAAAAGTACAACATTGATTATTGATGCCTAATCCTAGAGAGCGCTCGCTGGCAAATGTTTTTGCCTTGTTACATTTTTTATTCTTAATTTTATTGTAAATACTTTTATAAAATTTCACAACTGCCAAGTCGTTTTTTTTTGGTATCGTACGAAAAAAAATTACAAAATGAATCGAGATCAAGACCGTTACACATGTGATAAAGAAACGTTATAGTTTACTGTCCGCAACACGTAGAATCATCACTTTGCAGTTTTTTTGTGTTCCATTGAATATTTTTACAATTTCCTTGCAGGCGTTCAATATGATGCTTTGATATCGGTGGAAATCCATAACTGTCAAAATACGTTCCAAATCTATCTTTGTCTATGTAAATAGCTATCCAATGTGAACCAGGTTTTGTGTGATCGTCGATGTTGCATACGATAGCGGTCGGCGTCGTCATAGCGTGTGGAATTCTGTCCGCAGCGTGTACCCCTACCGTACTTGCCTCTAGGCCTTCTAAAATTCTCATTATTTGCCTAGTATTCATAACAATTTATTTGCTGCTCTCCTCTTCCTCGTCCGTTACGTAGTCCAAGTCGTCTGTTTCGTCCGTTCCTTCAAATTCCGTTTTGAAATTTATGAAATTGTTTTCCTTCCTTCTCTTCCACAAAATATTTTGTAAAGCGTTGTCGAAAATTTTTTGCTGTTCTTTGATAATTCCAGACGTATCTTTTCAGGTAGTAGTGAGTGAAGCCATGCCCTCACCATGTATGATCTTTGTAGAGCGCAAAATGTACTTTTATATCGATTTTCCATAAATTCAGTCATTATGGATTGAACGAATCGAACTTTTTCGAGACCTTTGACGTATACTTTAGAAGCGCTTCTCGCGATATAGTACTAATGTCGACGTAATTTGCGCAATGAAATGTCACCGTCAAACCAGTGTATACCGGTAAGCTGGGATGATACGTAAACGTTGGACGCCTTGATTTCATTTGGTAATTTATTAAACTCGTGGGGTGATGAAATCAACCAATGACCGAAAACGTCACCCTGTAGTGAAATTATCGCAACTTCTTTGGGAACGAATTCGCGATTTTTGTCTCTGAGACCTTGAATATCTATAACGTAATCCATTGTACAGTGTTGATCGTTTAATTCGACTAACTTGTTTGGAACTCGTAGGCAGCTTATATTCTCTCGTGCCCCACCATCGTTAAAAGATGACGCGGTAACCAAAGAAGCCAGGTGCATTTCCTTAGGCACTGTAGTCCGTTATAATTTGACGCTTGGAATCTATTTCTAGAATGTTGTCGAATTCAGCGAAAACGATACAATTGATGGTTTCCGAAAGTGCCTCCTCGAAACGAACCTCGATGCGCAGAGCACCCGAGCGTACGAGACTCCAATGAGACGAAAAGTGCGCCGACATGTCGGGTGTCAAGTCAAAGGCAAACAGGCAGAATCCCAACGGATAAGTAATGCGTGATACGTCGATACCTTCGTTTAGATAATGTATACCTGTGCCGGAAAAGAGTGTATGAAAGGCCTTGACAAAGAGTCTGTTGTTTCCGGTGAAACGCGGTTGTAGCGGTTTACTCGGAATTTGCACTCCGTCCACGTAAAGAGACAGAAAATTTATGGAAAAATGATGAAAGTTGAAAGGGTTCATACGTCGATTAGCGTTAAACGCACGGTTTCGTATGAAGCCCAAAATAATTCTTTTAGGTAATTGACCCAATATCACGTTATCGAGAGTATCGCTCAAAATACTACTGTGCATGGTAAACGACTTAACTTCCACCCTTGTAATTGGGTACTTTGCTGTGGTTTTAGCCAAAGCATTAGCGTGAGCGAGCAAAATGCCAGGGCTTATCTTTGCTCGACGCACGATCAACGTTGCCTCTTTTATGTGAACGGAAAATTTACCGCCGTCAGACCAATCCATGAGACAAAAAGCGTCTTTACTGCGCACCAATCTCACTCTCATTTCTACCCCGTTGAGCAAAAATTTTGGTTGATTGAAGACGTCGCAATGCAAATGTCCAATCATTTCGACCGGTTTGCCACCGAGAGTAAAATACTGTCGATTTAAGAGTCCAGCATTGGTTCCTGGCGTGTTGGCAGGTGCGTTGGGTGGTGCATCCATGCAACCGGCAGTATCAGGATAGCAGAGACCGGCAGTTAGATGAGAAGTCAATGAAGGGGCTGAGTAATTCAACAGCGTTTCTATGTAGGCTCGATAAGGATAAGCATTGTTTGGTAGTGACACTAGTTTCTGATTAAAAAATATATCCATTTGATCAAACATCGAGTGAATAAAATTGTTTATCGGCGCAACTTTTGCATTTTCAACGTCGACTTTTACGGGTAGTATTTGAACCGTAACGTGCAACATTGTGTGCGCGAGATCTAAGTAGTGTTCCGTAGAACTTGATACCAAAAATTCCAAAGGTGAATCGCTTTCATTGCTGAGAGACGACACGGGTTTGTAGTAGAGATAAGAGCTGCTCTCTATCGACGTCTGCGTGAGAGGAACGGTGAATAGGTCCAGTGCGCTCTTCATACCCTCACCGCTACAGGCGTGTAAGTACGCCATTTCTCTACGATTATTTTGGTCCAAAAATGTCGGTTATACTTTTGACTGGTTTTCTTTTTCGATATCTGCGTTTTCGAGCAACGGATTTATGCTTTTTTCCTATGCGTTTTCTAATGCGTACAGTGCCGCGCCTACGTTTCAACTGTCGTTTACGTTTGGCAACCCACGTTTTATATCCGCTTCCTCGCATCATTTCGGAAATTTTATTTGCCGCTTTTCTTTTCATATTTTTTCCAGATTCACGAACACGAATGTTTACAGATTCTTTTAAATTGGCACCGTTGTTGGCAACGTCGTCCAGTATATTCAAACCGGTACGTACAGCTTCTTTACCTACCGCTTTAGCCCCGCTAGCGAGATAAGGCACAATATTCCTGAATATTGATCCTATGAAACTACCGATTCCGCGACCGCGTTGATAATTAGATCCCTCGAAAACGCTTCTAACACTTCTTCCACCGCCAACTTGATTTTCGTAATAATTAATATAATAACTCATACTTCAACGGATACGCTTAAAGTGAAGCGTAACCGTCAACGTACCATACTCAAATGGTATGCTTTGACCATGTTGATCTCTTATATCTACGACGACGTTTCTAAAAGTATGGTGCAAAAGAGGTATGTAATGTATGGGTGCAAAATGCTTCACGGTATTTGTACCAAATCTATATTTAACTGTTTCTAAAGCGACTATCCGCAAAAGAGTAGCTTGCGTGTCACCGACGGTGTATGGTTCGCAAGTGCCCGTGTACACGTACAATTGATCCGGTATAGCTCGCGCGAGACATGCCGGTCGAGTAGCGACGTTGTTGGTTGTTCCAGTTTTGGAGGTTACAAAAGTACCGGTTCTTCTGTATACAACGTCCTAGACAACGTTCTAGTGTACAACGGTACTAGAGACTGATGATCGCGCGCGAGATGCGCTCTATTTATCTCATTGGCCAGCTGCTCGATGCTATCGTAAACACCGCACGGAAAATTGCAAACGGTTTCGTTACTTTCAGCTTTAGGTTTCTTCTCTAAGCCTTGTCTGAAAGTGTATGAGCTATCTTTTTTTTGCACGTGCATTATCGTACAAGGTATGTGAATTTCGGCTAGCCCCACTTGCCAATCACCAGTCAGACGCATTTCTCTGTATAGATGTGTGGTGAAACAGGTAGTGGTATTGTCGGGAAAGAAGTTCATACTACTGTTACTCGGCAAAACCAAGTAAAAATCGTCCGTGTTATCCATGTTTCAATGGTCCAATGTCGGAGGCTCTAACCCACGAATTAAATTTGTCAAGATATTCCAGCCATTTAATTAGCAACTGCTTTTTAGATCCGCGACCTCTGCTTCGTAGAACGCGTTCCACTCTAAACCGTTGGGCGGTTTCCAAACGTTTCAATCTTACAGAAACCAATTCCTCGTTGTAGAAAAATCCGTCGATAGTTTCACCATTCAGATCTCGCAGTTCGTACGTATATATATTTTGACGTTTCGAAACGCGATTCATCACAAATATTTCTTCGCTATAATTCTTTTCGAACTCTTTCGCGAACGTACCCTTAAACCGACTGATGCGTACGTAATCATCGACCTTGTATTTAGACTCTTTGGCTGATTTACCCTTGTGACGAAGTGCACGCCTCTGTAATTGGGCGCGTGCCTCAGCGGCATTATACAATTATACGTCTGCGGGTCGTAATTTAATCGTGGTATGCATGGTGTTGTTGTAGGCGTACACAATTTTGTGTATAACGTCTATATAACGATGCGTATTTTGATACGTAAAGTACCTCCACAAACGCTCTTTAAGAGTGCGATTGAGGAGTCAGGATTTCGAGCGACCCTAAATCATATGTCGTGTTTCCCGAGAACGCTCTGCATACTGGCGCCAACAAATTCTTTCCCTCTGACCATTTGTACGTAAACCGGTGATCTACCGTTGGCTCTTTTGAGAATTTGTTCAAACGCCGTGGCTACGGTGCGGGTCGATTTGTCGCGCAATGGCTCCACCCACGCGAATTTACTGAGTACATCCACGACAACGAGTAAATAGCAAAACCCATCGTTTTCCTTCTTTAAAGACGTTAATTGACACAAATCTGCTTCCCAGACATCGTCAATGTTGGAAACATCGTAGTGCAATCTTGGAAATTTTCTTCGTATCGGGCGATGTAGTGTGTACGCGTCCTGATTGCTCAACCACTTGTACAACCGTTTCTTTTTGGTCTCGCTCATCGATCTACCCTTTGCGTTGACTCGCAGCAAATTGCGAGCGCCGGCAAAGCCAGCCTCGTGAGCAGGATCGTAGTATTGTTTATCGTACATGTTTCTTTAAATATCCAATTTCAACCACTTCTTTCTAGCAGCGTTTCTCGTCAAAGGTGGTGTGTGTACTGCGTAAGCTATTCTCCGATCCACCGTATTTGAAGATGTTGTATCCTGTAAAACTGGCGCTGATCTTCGTCTGGCTATTTTTGCCGGTTTAGTTAGTCGCTTGGCAATTTTTGCCAGTTCCGGATTTCCAATAAGTTTCGCAGGTGTTTCGGAATCGTCGATAAATTTTAGTAACAGAGGTAGAAACGAGCCACCGCTCTGGATTATTATGCGTTTCTATCATTGCCAACCAACGATTGAGTCGAACGGTACCGTGCAACACGTTAAGAGCGCACTCACAAATACACTTTACAAGATTTTTATCAGCTGTACGCAGCAAATCGTTGGGTTGGCGAGCGTCAACGTGGCAAAGAGCGTTCAAAAGTGCAACTTGTTTCTTCGAAAAGTGTTTACCCGAAACACAACCATCAAAAGACGATGTTGTCTCGTCCATCGTTACCGATACACTGTTTATCGCGAAATGGATATTGTAACGGTGTGTTTGCCCGGGGAAAAATTATCGAGTTGCCCGTCTTTTATATACGTAGTTCGTGGTGAACAAACCTTTCTAGTATCGCTGACTAGATATCACGTACTCGATGATTAAACAAAATATGTAACTATATATATAATGTTTCCAAATATTTCCCGCGCAGCGGCTGCGGTTACCTGTCCGCACACTTGCCGTTAAAGTTGTTTGGAAATCGTTTTTGGATTTCCAACAACGACAGGTAAAATAATGATAATCTTTCCTGAAATGGACCGCGGAAAGAAAATTAAATGTGAGTTCGTGAGAGTCCGCATATTTATATACGACTCGTAGGATAACGGAGGAACAAATATATGCGTCGGTTCGGAATCTATAAATCAACACGATTTGAAATGAATTAATTATTCACAGATTTATTTAAATGAAACGAAATAACAAATAAATACAACGACAATTATTGTCTGAGGTCGATACACGCACGAAGGTTGAGTCGTAAACGTCGGCTCAACGCGAGAGGGGAAAGGGGTACGCGAACTAATTCTCTTGAAAATTAAACGAACGATCGCGTTAAATAAACTAATTAATACCACTTATTTTTAATTGTATTCGAATGACGAATAAGCCCACACGAAGGAACAGTTAGCTTCTTCTCTCTCGCTCTCTATATTTCGCTTGATTGAGATATCGGCGGGATAACTCCTCGACCGCCGATCAATCTGCGTCGTACGTCTCTTAAAACAGCACAGTTAAAACCACACGGAAAAAACTCGCGTAGAAAAACTATATCAACCGTGATATATCCCGTCACAAGTGTCGTCGCGATCTCTCTCGTGTCTCGGTAATCCTGCGCGCGCGACCGCTCTCTCACGAATTGCCGATTTTCGTTGCGCGGGCATCAGCCATTCGAGTCGTTGGCTATATCTATACCTATATATAGCACTCGTGTTTACCTAAGGAATTCGTATAATGGTGAGTGAATATCACTTACCATTACAAAATATATATATATATATATATATATATATATATATGCGCTATTTCACGTCAAGTGGTAAGATGAAAATTTTAAATCGCATCAAATTTTTAGAGCAGACTGGAAATATCTTCCAGAAAATAAAAAAAATTTGTAAATGTTAAAAATTATTTGACTGAGAATTATTTCACAACGAAAAATGGACATTTTTCAATTTTTTAAAAAAGCGAATTTTGCGGCTATGATACAAAACAAAATTTTTAAGCAAGTTCCCCGTGCATACTTTTTTGAATACCAAATAGTATAAGTTTTCATAGTTTTTCAACGAAAATAAAATTCTAAAAGTGGCAGCCTATTCGAATCTGAATGGAATTAGCCATATATATACTAGTACGTGATCGGACTTTTCACCGAATCCATTTCACCAAAAGACATTTCACCAATAAGACATTTCACCGAATGTACTTTTGACCGAATAATGTATTTATGTTTTTTTTTTATTTTTGAGTTATTGGGTGTCTCGAGTTACTTTATAATTAAATAGTATGTGTTGTAATGATATATAATTAGTGAATATTCATCAAAAATTCTTTTTTAGCGGAAATTTAGATGTTATTGACGACTGCATCTCATAATATATTAATAATTTATTAGTAATTTAAAAACTTTTTAAAATTTAGAATACGTATTTACACTTAACCTTGTAGGGTTATCATGCATTATTAATGATATTCATCCTCCTCTGTCCGTCCTTCATCCTTTGTCCATCTCTCCTCCATCCATATCCATCCCATTTCCATCCTTCCTCCATTCCTTCTCAAAATCAGGTAAAAATGTATCAAATTTTACGGTATATTGTATATTGCATTTTTTTAACCTATTAAAAACCAGGCAAACCTGGCAGAGATATCGAGTAACGAACTATGCCATCCTTTGCATAACCAAAAAGATACTCATGTTATTTCTTTTGTCGATTACAATTGTTTATAAAAATTATTTAATTAAATAACCCAAAATTTTGTAATTTTGCAAAACTGAGTGCGGATATCGATTCTACGGGCAAAAACACGACAAAAATCTATGTAATGTTTTTTTGTAAGAGTTCAATTTGTTAGTCTAAAACAGGAACAAACTTTTCACATGTAAATCATCTTTCTCATCCGTCTTTAATCTAGATCTGGGGAATGCCGTAGTGTTGCATGTTACAATTGGATGAGCTTATTTTTTTTCAAAACCTTCCGCGTTAGAGATCACGTTTGAGTGGCAGGCTAACGGTGGTACGTCAAGTGAAAATAAAAATTATCTTTCGAAATGAACATTTTTAATGGGTTAATGATTTATGCCCTTTTCAGTGTATTTTCCAAAAGGGACGGAAGAGAAAAAATAATGAAATCTATGTAGGAGGGATTGAAATGAATTGGAGGGCCAAGGAGGGTACCTGAGAAGGCCTGTAAATTCTAATCATATAAATTTTGAATATAAATTTATTAAAGATTTACATTTATTCATTGAATATTAACCAAAGACTTAATAAACGCACAACCAATAACACAATCACCTAATTGTCTCAAATATAGAGAAAAAAATAATTAATATGTAAAGTGGGGTTTACATATCTCTCTTTTACATAAAAACTATAGCGAGATATGAGGAATCCGTGATCTTCAATATAAAGTAGAGGAAATTTTGATATTGTTGATGAAATAATTAGGTCTCGAATTATAAGGTTTTTGCCAGCTTAATGTTGGCAGAACCAATGGTATATGATATTGGATGCAGTAATTAATTCCTTATAGAAGCAGTAAAATAGCTAAAAATTAGTTAAAAATTTTTACTATTTAATTTCTTTTTTTTAGTTAAGGTTTTTTGTAATTTTTTCTCATATCCAAAAGGAATTTTACGCAGTTTGTCGTGCTAAAAATTATGGTGCTAGGCTTATTTCAGTAGCAAGTTAGCGATATCGGTATTAACTCGGTGCTAGATGCAGTTGTAAATTCCTGATTGAAGCAATAAATTAGCTAAAAATTGCTGTATATTCATTTTCAAGTGTTCCACCACATTAGTGATTCTTCCTTTAAGTGCCTGCATGACTCTTATTCCATATATTTATTTCCATACACTCACACACACACACACACACACACACACACACACACACACACACACATATATATATATATTAACTCCTACTTCGTGCGGATAACATGAGAAGAAAATTTAAGGAGCTGCAGAAGCAAAAAAAAAATTGCGGAGGAAATACGCGCATATACATCCGGTAAGATGGAGGATTCATTACCAAAGAGAAATATATATCGTACGGACTTACCTTCCTCTGCAACAAAATTGATATCTCAATGTACGGTTTTGTCTTATACTCAGCTTTTGAAATTACACACGATAATAATCGGAACAATGCAAAAAAACTAATGCGTGTATACAGCTTTTCCAATTTAAATTTTAATGAAGGGAATCAACAAAATACGTAGATATCGGTCAATGATATATACAATTCGACTATTCGAGGAGATGTGGTCTTCACCGGTTTTCGTTTCGTTCCGTTTGCGCGGATGCATATATCGCTCCATGACATGAGGCAATAACTCGTTTGCTTAAGCTGGCCAACATCTACGAGTGATATTAACGCTCTTGTTTTGGTATAATGGCAAGTAAAATGCAATGTGCGAGGAATAAAAGGAAATGTCGGTGTTCATTATACAAGGATACTACATAGCTAGGTAATACTACATAATAGGATAACTGGATATGTGTGGGTGTGTGTATGCGTGCATGTATGCAAATGTGTGTGTGTGTGTGTGTGTGTGTGTGTGTGTGTGTGTGTGAGTGTGTTTTTTTATAGAGGAGGTGGTAAAAATGCGTATGGACTTTCTTAGGAGGTAACCGTCTCACTTTCTCATGCATATGGGGCTGTTGCTGTTGATACCTCCCCTAGCATGCATTTCTTTCTTTCTGACGTAGTTCAGTCATAAAGGTGCTGCGAAGCTTACCACGGCATTCCAACCTTCTTGCGAACGATGAAGGCACATCCTAATGCCCTCTGGAGTTAAAGGATCCTTCCAAAAGGTTTGAAAGTGTTCCCTTTCTTCCACGCACTGAGGATACCAGGATTAGACGTGTTCCACGTCTTTGTCAATGCCAGCATAAGTTGGGCACTCACAAGGAAAGGTTCCACCTTCCGGGAAACGGATTTCCTTGCAACTTTGAGAGATGTTTATGGTACCCAAATATGAAAGAATTCATATGAAATTTAATCTCGTAGGCTGTTTCACAAAAGTTATACACAGTTATCGAAAAATCGTGAAAAAAATATGTTTAAGCTTAATCGCCAATAACTCGGAAAGAAATAGACGTAGTTGCTCAAAGTCAAATTGATTAAATATTTGAGATCAAGTAGACATAGTTTAAAAAAAATAGGCTCAAATATCTCAATTTGGACAAAAGTTATGGAAAAAGTAAGAATTGGATAAAATTTTAACGAAAATTTAGTATTAAAATTTGATAGACTTTTCAGGCAGATATTTCGTCTAATTCTTACTTTTTCCATAACTTTTGTCCAAATTGAGATATTTGAGCTTCTTTCTTTTAAAACTTTGTCTACTTGATCTCAACTATTTAATTAATTTGAGTTTGAGCAACTACGTTTATTTCTTTCCGAGTTATTGGCGATTAAGCTTAAATATATTTTTTTCACGATTTTTCGATAACTGCGTAGAACTTTTGTGAAACAGCCTATGAGATTGAATTTCATCTTAAGGGGATGTCGGAGCCATAGCCTCCATCAAAAGCCGCTCGATCTCGCGGCTTCGAATGGCGCTGTAGTCAGGTGTCGATTTTTACGATAAACGTACTTGAAACATAAATTATAAATTGAAAGATACTTTTCCCCCTAGCTATAACTAATATTAAGGTAATTGTAATATTACTCTTGGCAGCAAATGTTTATTTTTTTAAAGAAATGTGAAATACGTCTCATATTCAATGAATCTATATCTGCCGTAATGCTACACGCAACGTATTTCACATTTCTTTAAAAAAATAAACATTTGCTGCCAAGAGTAATATTACAATTACCTTAATTTTAGTTATAGCTAGGGGGGAAAGTATCTTTCAACAGCTCTATGTAGCTGCAAAATTTATAATTTATTTTTTAAGTACGTTTATCGTAGAAATCGACACCTGACTACAGCGCCATTCAAAGCCGCGAGATCGAGCGGCTTTTGATAGAGGCTATAGCTCCGACATCCCCTTAATTCTTTTATATTTGGGTACCAAAAAACAGCTCTTAAAGTTGCAACGGAATCCGTTTCCCGGAAGGTGGAACCTCTCCTTGTCTGTATCTACGTATATACGGATATGGTGCAGGTAGCTGTGAAAGCACCCATGACCGGTACGCAGCTGGGTGAGTTAGAAGATGATGAATCCATATTTCTCGCTCGCTCACTTCACAACATCAGGGATGACTCGGTGAGTCCAGTGACCTTCGCTGTCTCATGGTCTGAAGGCTCCACGCAAGGTCTTAAGCGCTCAATGAGCAGTTGCTCTTCTCTGGTACGCCGGATAGGGGAGACTTTCTCCCAGCGAGTTTTGACTTAATACGGCCCGAAAAGGCTTCAGATCCGCTTTTTGTCCTCTGACCCCTTTAGGCGGCTCAGCTGAGTCCCTTTTTCTTGCCTTTAAGTACAACATTTGCTCAGTCAGGGAGCGTCTACTGGCCCGCTTTCTTTAGTGGACTGCTTTGATTCCTACTTTCTTTTTTCCAGTATGCTGAAGCAGTAAGGTTCTCTCTCTATTGGCCACCTTTCATATTCGCGCCTTTGTGCGAAAGATGAACAACGTTTGGCAAATTACATCCTTAGGCATGCCTGCCGCATTATTATTCTTTGAAACAGACACAGAATACTGCTCACTGGTTTTCAGCATCTTGTGAATGTTGTTCTTATTCAGAATAAACTTCATTAGATTCTCCACTTTCTCCTTCAAACAGAGGGAAGTTCTGTCTACCTCACTCGACATCCTAGTCCTGGGCAGGTCACAGGTAGCATTAGATGCTTTTGAGGCTTAGGATCTAACCTCTGCAGCACTTCTCATTATTGCTCATAATTAATCTTATTTTGTTTCAGGTGTTTTTGTAATTACAAAATTATTTATTGTACATTATCTTAAATTATAATTTCAAAATTCTTAATAGTTATTGTATTTTATAAAAAAATGAATTTAAAATTTAAAATCAATATATAACAAATATTATTATTTCAGGCACCATGTTGATGTCAGTCCACAGAACATTGAACGAAAATGTAAGAACTTATCTTTACAAGATAAGTTATTATCTGACAAATATATTTCCGAGTCACACTCAATAAATATTAATCCGATTAATGCACTAAAATGTAGCATTTCATTGGAAGATATCGACAGATTTATAATTGTTTCGGAAAACTCTGCAAATAATACATCACAAAATTATGCTTCTATCTCTTCAAATAAAAACAATTTGTTTGATAACTTTGTTGATAATATTTATGAAAACGACAAAAATAAGAGTGCAATTATGAAATTACCTACTTCAGAAAATATATTTGACGATTCCGATAATAATAAAGCAAAAAATGATTGTTTGTCGACTGTTAATATATCTGTCATTACTTCAACCCCACTTAAAAGTGACAAAGCTCCAACTCACAGTGATGATAATGTTGTTGTTGTTACAGGTAAATTTATCATACTTATAATAATTAAGTCAAGAATAAATAAATTATTAATATATAATATATATATATATATATATATATATATATATGTATATTTAGGTATACCTGCGCAATCAAGTATAGTACCAAATTCAACAACATTACAGATAATGTCTGATAGCGTAGATCTTTCTAATAGTCTAGCAAGCAATGTAAGCCAAGTAACAGTTGTGACTACACATCCTCCTGTTCTCATGGATGCTGCAACAAACCTATTATCAGCTCAACATACTTCATCTGAAATAGTGATTGTTGCCAATGAAACTAATAAAACACAGGTATATATTATTAAATTACAATTTTCTAGCAAATATAAGAAAATTAAATTATTAATATGACAGGTGTAAAACCGTATTTTGCACTATTGTTTTCTATAACTAATGTGAGATTGAGAAAGTTTATTTGTATCGACTATTTGTTTGTAAGTGACATTATTAAAACTAAAATATACAATATTAAATAAGAACTCTATATTTTTGTGGTGTTGGATTATAAATATATATTACTCAGTTGTCAAGTCTTGCATACTTGCCGGTAATCCCGAGTCGCACATGGTTGATCTAATTTCCTTTTCAGAAATCTATAAATTGCATTCAGGGTTAGGTTAGTAGTCGCCAACTACTCATTTTTTAATAATTTTTCATTATTTGAATGGAAAGATTAGAAAAAACAAATCGACTTGCATAACAACATCGTGTATATATATATATATATATATTATGAGAATGTGCTTTGCACATGTCAATGCAATAATAGTTACCAAACCCCAAGCGAACACCTACTTACCCGCACAAGCTAAACGAGTCCCTAATATAAGCCTACCTACCCATGTATCCTCATCCTATAACTACCTATCCGCACTGTAAATAAATCCTGCCTACCCTCACAGACTAAAAATCCAATCCCAAGCACGTCCCAAACACTAGGATGGTCTTGGCGTTGAAGACTCTGGGCGTGCTCGGTTAGCATCACGTAGGCTCCTCCGGGTCTGACACCGCAAAGAAGATAAATCAAGGAAGGCTATAAATGAAGGAATCTCCAGGACCTTCCTTAGCTTCACAGGACTCCAGACAAGGCGAAGAGGAATCATCCAGGCGGTGGGCTGTGAAATCACCAACGTCAACCAGCTGTAAAAGAGCAACATAATTACTACAAGCACACATTAAGAGAATCAGGAGCAGGAAAGAATATACACAGCTGTATGTAGAGGACAAGGATCAAGAAAACATATGTACAACTGTATGTAAACACTACAGCTGTACAAGGAACAGTATAGGACAAAATGAAGTTAGGTTGCTATACATAAACAATGTGTACAGCAGACCGATTAAAATATAAACTAAATGAATACGCATACTCGCGTAATCTCCACAACTAGGCAATTATCTGGAGCTGTATGAGGAGCGGCTGTCGGTCACCGGGTTCGACGTCGTCGTGGAGAGAGAGAGAGTCGAGGCGGCTCCAGGCAGCGATGCGGCGGCGAGTGAGCTTCGTGCCTGAAACTCACACCGTACTAATCGGTTGAAGCACAGAAAGATGGAATGAGTTAATTGTTACCTGGAAGAAAGTTATAACAGCATCGCAGATACGTAAACAGTACCACGACACCATACACCATACAGCGGACTTGCGCCAGTACTATTTGAAGATAGCGGTAATCGACTCGCGTGCTCGATGCGAGATCGATGTACCACGTGTACGGTACGTAACGCGCAGGCGCGTGGTTCGATCGCGGCTCTCGAGAACGCCGAGAGCTAGAGCTCTACGATCCGTCGACTCGGGAGGTAAACAGCCAGCTGACTAATCTTAGCAAGTTGCGAGCGATCGAGAGATTTAGTGCAAGAGAGAGAATATCGTATTCGAGGGACGAGTGCCGATCTTCTAATCGAGAGGTTGGAGATCTATTTACCCTCGCTGCTGACGGTATTGCCGAGTACTGGCGTTAGTGTGTACGACATCCTGGTTGCCTTGTTTCCTCTTCCCCTTCCCCTCCCCCTTCCCTATAGCGAACCGCGATATCGGTGTCTACCCGCAGCTATAGCCCGTGAACTATTTCTTTTATTGTTGCGAATAAACGCGGCCGGCGCCCATCCCGTTAATCTGTACGGTCGAGTAATCCTAATAAACATATTTATTATTTTAATTAACAATAATTCATTCACCTGCACCCTAATCCCCAGTGCAGCGTGACAATATATATATATATATATACACATATATACCAAATAATGGTAAATAAAAAGTATTCGATCGAATACTTTTTCAAGTACCGAGTAACAATTTTTATTCATTTATTAATTTCATTTTTTATAATTGCAACTTTTACTTTTAAGAATATCTTCATTGTTAAAACAGTATATAGAGAACATATGTATGTATAATGAACATGATGTAAATTACACTAGAATAATATTGATATTTTTAGCACTAGACTAGAAGCAGAATTAAAAAGTATTCTTAAAATGTCTTTAACATATTTACATTGTATCGGCGAAAATTTAATCCAAATGTTAAATGTGAGGTTTAGCTACGTATTAAGTTTTAATTCTTTAGTATCACTTGTTTCAGTCCATAATTTAAATTCAATTCGTTACTTAATTATAATAAAAAGGAATTAATTTCTTTAATTAAAAACATGTGTGAAAACGATAAGTTTAATGATTATACCTTTTCTGCTGGAAATTATTCGCTTTTAACAAAGAAAATCTCCGATTGATAGAAAGGAAATATTAAAAATAAAATTAGAATTTTTCTGGAAGAGTCAAACTTGCACTCTCTATTCTGCTTTTCTTTTTAAATTATATCTGCATGTAACAACTGTATTTCTCAAATACAACCGAAGCTTATGTTTATCAGCAGCATGTTAAAGGCTATTCTCGATAGGAGGCTTTATTTTCTCTCCACATATATAGGAAATGACTCATGAGATATTTACAACGTTAGTTAAACTAAAATATAATAAAAACTATTGGTAAAAATATATTTAACATTCTTGTCATAAATTTGTATAATATACACACGTGGCGACTGGGAAGATTTTTCATGTTTCTTGTTTTAACAGCTGTTTTAATTATATTTGGATAATTATACATTACTTATAATACATTTTCCGTTTCTGTAAACATTGGAGAATATAATTATTCGCTTTTCCTTACATTTGAATGAATCTGGACGCAGAAACAATTTAATTAGTTTTTCTTATATAAATAAAAAGTTGATAATTTTGGACTATTTATTAGTAGCACTAATAAATAAGAAAAGTTGCTGTATATTGTTTATATAATATTATTTTGACTATATATTTTTTGTATATATGTAAATTGCATACTGGATTGTTTTTATTCCCTGTAATACCGCAATTAACCTTATTAGTTGATTCGCTTAACCTAGAAATTGGAAATTAATTTTCTTTTTAATAAGAAACTTGAAAAATTGACAGACAATAGAATTACGAACCCAGGGACCAAAGGAAGACATATCCACCTACCTAACCAAATTACGTGGATTATTGGACCAAGTCAAACCCGCCATGTCTATCCAGGAACAATTGGACTGTGCTAATAGGATTCCTATGAATCCTATTTGTTATAGACAGCAAATTGAAAGACGCGATTTCTGCTCATTCACTGAACAACTAAGACTAGCAAAAGATGATGAAGCACGAAGGATGTTGAATGAAGCATATAAGCCCCCGACAACGCTTCAAAACTACGGTCTGTCGAAGTACTCGCATGTAGAACTGGAACAAAAATCTAGGAAATTGGAAGCAATATTATCTACTCTGCAAAAACCCCAAAAGAAACCCATCTATGCCCAAAAACTATCAACATTCCCTCTCAGCCCCAAAACCACAAGGAAAACTTACCCAAGCTCAACTCCCAATTCTAAATCAGATGTGGATAATAATAAGATTGAAAAAGAAACTGTGCCCCAGGAAAATTACGGTCGTGCCAATAACAATCAAAATTGATGATCGACACCTGAAACGAGAACAAGGTTATCCGAGAAGATCACCGTCTCCAGCATATAGAGGAAAGTTCAACCGAAACCAGGAATATTCACGAGGGGCGAGGAACGCAAGCTCCAGGGATAAATTAAAAGAACACTGTTTCAGATGTGGAAAAATGGGACACTGGGTATCGGAATCCCAGAACCAAGAAAATGTTTCGGTTATTCAAAGATGCTATTATAAGCAGGGAACTTCAGTCACAGGAAATAGAGAACCATATTTCTTCAAGATTTGCTATAATAGGGCCCTATATAAGAAAATTGTATAAACCGCAATCCTTGATACAAAAGCCCCCGGAGTAGATCCTAGACTATTGTAAAACTTAGAATTAAACGGTAAAATTTTGATAGCTTTATTGGATAGCGGTTGAGTTCACTTATTCATTGGAAAGAGAATGAGCGAAAGATTGGGAAATAAATTACGACCGTCAAAGTGAACAAGCGTTAAAGTTGCAGATGGAACACAGGTTCCAATACAGGAGATAGTAGAAATTAAAGTTAAATCGGACGAAGAAGAAATCACAATGCCCTTTCAAGTTGCTAGTGGGTTCGACGCCTTCGATGGCTCGGTCGGTAGGGTGTCGGGCTCGTAGTTTGGAGGTCCCAGGTTCGATTCCCGGCCCCGGCCGATCGATACAAGCACCACTGATGAATGTATTTTCAACAAGTGCTTTCTTCACCAAGACATCGTATGACCTCCGTCGCTGATTAGCATTGGTTTGGGAGCATAAAAAGAGCGACGTTAAAATAATAAAAAAAAAAAGTTGCTAGTCGGTTGCATTATGATTGTATTTTGGGAATAGTTTTTAAAAGGAAGGCTAATATAAAAGTAGATTTTACAAACGAGCAACGCCAGAACGAATCCAACAATTCCAGAAATTATTAGATGAATTAGTTCCCCCTAATATAACTGAAATATAATTGGAGTTGATAGACGACAAACCTATTCGGCAGCGGAATAAAAGGTATTCTCCGAAAATGCTCAAAGCAGCCTATAAAGAAGTCGATAAGATATTAAAGGAGGGTATTATAGCACCATTGGACAGTCCTCGGTGTAGCTGTCCGGTGATAGTACCCAAAGCAAACGGAGAATAAAGGTTCTGCTTTGACTATAGACAAGTTAATGCAGTAACTAAAAAGTATGCTTTCCCATTTCGAAATATGGATCATATACCGGATTAGCTTAGGGAAAGTAGGTACATAACCAAAGTCGATCTCTCGAAATCCTACCATCAGGTCCCCCTTGCCCCCGGATGTCGAGAGATAACGGCGTTTGCGGTCCCCGGTCGCGGTCTATCCCAGTTTAAAAGACTCCCCTATGGATTGACAAATACGCCCGCTACGTTCCAACAAATAATAGATAAATTAGTTAGACTGGAATGGGAACCTCATGTCTTTGCCTATTTGGATGATATAATCATCACGGCAAAGATATTCCAGGAATACATACAGGGGATTAGGATAGTCTTCACACCGCTACGGAAAACAAACTTACAAATAAATAGGGAAAAATCTGAGTTCGGATGTGCAGAGATAACATATTTAGGTTACATAGTATACGAAGATGGTTTAAAATTCAATGACGACATAATTAAACCATTATTGGAATATCCAGCCCCGACTAAGTTAAAACAGTTACGTCGACTTACGGGGATGATCGGCTGGTATTATAGATTTATCGATAGATTAGCTGAGTACAAGGTACCGCTAAACTACTTAACTCGTAAGGACGTGAGATGACACTAAAAAGCTATTATTATTTTATATTAGCCCGACCGGATTTATCTCTGCCCTTTACCCTACAAACGGACACGAGCGATTACACTATAGCGGGAGTGCTGACTCATGAAATTGACAGGGAAGAGCACCCCATTTATTATGTCAGTCTGTTACTATACGGTCACTGGAAAGAGTGTTTGGTGGTCCTTTGAGCAGTGGACCGGTTACGAAGTTACCTTTAGGGTGAGAAATTCACTGTTATAACCGATCGCCATAGTCTGTTATGGCTAATGAATATTAAAGACCTCACTGGTAGACTAGCTCTGTTGAATACGGTACTACAAAACTATAATATTAAAATTCTTCATAGAAAGGGTGTATTGCACAAAGTACCAGAGGCCTTATGAAGAGCTCATGAGAATCAGAAACAGTAGCAGCAGTAGGATTATTGGACTTGACAGATTCAGAATACCAGAAACGGCTAGCCGTTGTAATAAAATCCCCGAAAAAGTATCCAGATTTAAAAATAAAAAGTGGCTATTTATATGCGCATCGTTCTTATCCTCTCGTTGACCCCCTAATCCCCGATTTGGACGCGTGGAAGCTCATACTCCTTAAGAAAAATCAACCCAAAGCACTACTTGAACCGTAATCTTATTACCTCGGAATGGAGAAAACATATGCGTGAGTAGCGACATACTATTATTGGCCCGGTAAGCACACAAACCTTCCCGGCAACCCCCAGCAGGTATCATGGACGGAAGAGATATAGAAGGGCCATGCACTGTGGTAACAACGGACATTATGGGTCCAAATCACCATCCAAGTTAGGGTACAAATATATAATAGTATTCGAATATCTGTTTACACGATAAATAGAAATGGAGTCCTTAAGGAAAGCGGAAGCAAAAAACATATTAACGGCCTTGATGTACTAGATTACTATATGAATTAGTGATCAACAGATGGAGATGCCTAAAATACCTTATTATTGATAATGGAACGGAATTTTAAAACAAATTTTATTACGGAAAGGTTAATGGAATAACCCATTGGAACGCATGAACAGGAATATAAAGCCCATGGTAAATGGCTACCTAAATGAGCACCATAAAGAATGAGTTAAACATTTAGGAGAATTTTGCTTTGCACTGAATAGTGTCACACATTCGTCCACAAAATACTCCTCGCATTCCTCAATTTCGGTAGAAACCCCACCCCTGTAGCATTATTAAGAAAAAAGATAGAATCCCAATCTACCGTACATCACCCTGACATATAAGCATGGTCGGATAGGATTAAACAAATTCCCATTATCTATGACCTAGTGAAAGGCATATTGAGAAAGCAAATAACAACCATGCCAAATATTATAATACGGGAAGGAGGGACATACCCTTCAAAACGGGAGATCTAGTCTGTGGACGTAATCGGGTACTATCCTTTGCGAAAGATAATTTTGCTGCTAAGCAGGCACCAAAATACGTAGGGCCCATAAAAATAATTAAAGTGCTATCATCGGTGGTTTACTTGATCTAGGACGAGGAATCGAAAAGCAAATTAATATCTTTGTTAATGATCTGAAATGGTATGTTCCTCCGCGTTTCCCCAATCAAACGGAACAGATTATCCCTGAGCGGTTCAAATCCAAGAAAATAGAATCATAAAATTCGACAAAAATGAGCCATCAAGCCCCGAATCGTGGTAGAGGTAGGTCAAAAAAGCTAAAACTGCAAAGCAACAATGATATAATAAGCTCCTTTAATATAAAATTAAGGTCGAGGAAATAAGGAGCATGCCAGGTAATGCGAAAAAAACGTAAATGGAAATTAAAGATAAAGAATGCTTTAGATGGAAGGATCTGGAGAAACAACATCGACCCGGCAGCGAGGACAAGGATACGGGAGATTTGCGTCCCGCTTGGTGGTAATACCCAGGCCAGGGAATGAGGACCTGCCGGAGGCAATAGCCGAACTACGATTTAAGGAAGGGTTGGTGAGAAGATATTCGGGTATTTGAGGATGTACCCACGGCGGTAGCCATCTTTTAGACGAGGCCCGTTTCCGGGCCGCCATGGCTCAGATAGAAGAAAAAGGAAGAATCTCACAGATGGTGGCGATGGATTCACTACACACATCAAAATTGAATCCCCTCCCCATATCACCTCTCCCTACCATCTCCCACCCCGTATAAAATCCCACCACCCGCCAATATTCCTATATCCACCTTCCCGCACCCCTTCTCTTATTCCCCCAATACCATTATCCCACTATCCAAAATCCCTCACCAACCCCACCCAAATCCCCGAAACCCACGCTAAATATCTCACTGAATCCTTCTCCCATTTCCGTTCAAACCTTCCCCTCTCCCGTTCAAGTCCTCGCCCCCACGCTTCACTTCCCCGCACCAGCCAAAAAAAAACCAGTCAAACCACCCCCGCTACCACGACTGATTCCACCGCCCATTTAGAAAATTCCCTCGAACCCCAGGAAGGGCGAACCAAAATACTATCCCTACTATCGATGCCCAGAGTCCCATAATCCGACCACGACAGCCTAGAAGAAAAAAGGCTCTGGAAAGGAATATCTCGTCCTCCTCAGGCTCAGTGCCGGTAGGGCTGCTGGAACTGCGGTGGAGCGGACCACAATTATCGCAACTGCCCCTCACCAAAGACCATATTCTGCAGGAACTGCGGATGGCCAGGCGTTCTAAACGGTGCGGTGACTACCACCGAGAGGTCCTCCGTCGGAGGAAGAAAATGTCGATGAAATGGAAGCTAGCCAGCTATTGATCCCCTCAAATTTTTTTTTAAATACACAGCTTAGTTTTTTGTTAATGCATATACAATAAATTAATAAAATATTACTTATGTCGACTGTAGTATAACTAAATTAATTAATATTTTTATCGGTCTTACAGTCAATTATATGAGCAGTCAGATTGCCCCTACTTATAATCACCCCCGAAGAATCTATAAAAATAATAAAAATAAAAAATAAAAACACTAACTGAAAATAAAAACAAATTATTAATAAAGCAATTTGACTGCCCCCCTGCACCAAAAATCTACTAACCCCAAATATGATGTCCGACGTTTCGAGCTCGCTGCTGCTCCTCATCAGGGACTGAAATGAAAAACTATTCCACACCGATATTTATACCTTAAAAAAGGCCTCCCCACTCCAAGGACCCACACCCAAATAAATTCACACCAATAAACTAAGTTAAGTTAAGATAGGATGATAAATCTTATTTAATTTACTTGACTTTAACATTGAATTAACATTCTTATCATTTCTAAATATATGAATATTCTCAAGACTTTCTCTTTTAAATTTATTCATAATATTTTGTTCTAAAATTTCTACATTATTAAAATCAAATGAATGAACAAAATCTAAACAATGCTCTTTCAAACCTGATGTGACAGATTTTGACACTCCTCAAACTATATTTATGTTCATAAATTCTCTTTTTCAAATATCTACTAGTTTGACCAATGTAACACATATCACAATCAATACAATTTATTTTATAAACAACTCCAGATTTATCATCCTTTCTATCTCTATCCTTACAATTATTAAACAAAAAACTTAAATTATTAATATTTCTTAAGAAAACTTGAATATCTAGTTTTTTAAATTCTTTTCTTATTCTTTCAAATAAACCTCTAACATACGGTATAACAACAAATGCATCATTTTTAATATCTACTCTAACTTTTAATTTACTATTATAAATTTGATTCACTTTCTCTTCAATCACTCTATTAAGGGGGGGAGCCTGCTTTAGAGGCTTCAAAACATCGATATTTTCGAGGATTTTATTGGGAAGGAAAGAAATGTCTGATTAAAATGAAACTTTTAGGGTTTATTCTTATATATTTGAAGAGTTTTCTCAAATTTTTTTATTACCATACATGAGATATTCTTCATGCTACAAGAAATTTGCGGAGGCGCCTCGAGTGTGCACTTTCTCTGTGGCGAGCAAGATGCGGGTCGCAATTTTCATCTGAAACAAAAAAAACCAAAGAAATTTTTAATTTTCAATAGTGTCATTCTTAGGTGAACCAAGAAAATTCAACAAAAAGTGAAAAATTCAACATTTTTTCGCAGATTAAAAAAAAAATGCATTTTAAAAAAAAAAAATTCACTTCAGATCGTTGAAAAACCGAGTTAATGTTAACTTTCTTAAGGTATTTTAGGTTCACCCAGAAGAGAATTTAATCCTGAATACAATGCTATCGACCCATTTCGATAGGACGTTAACTTTTTTTCCTATCTTGCTCGCCAATTTGAAAAAATCGTCAAAATAGAAATCCGAGAAATCGCGTGCCAAAGTTTTCGTTCACAAAAAATCGTAAATTTCTTGAATTTACCCTATTAATATGCTAATCAGCGATTCCTGCTCCATATAACTGCCCTTCAGACTCTTCAAAAAATTGGTTTTCGGTCAATTGCTCCATTCGACGGGCTGTTCTGGTCTCTTTGATCTCCAATGAGGCGCGCCTGTTTTGACACGTGATGCGCTCCTCGTCCGTTTTATCGCAAAAATTTTTGCACTGGAGCCCAATTTTCAAGTCTAATAAGTGTATAGTTTTTAATACTGCACTGTAGCCTTCATTAAACATCCCTCCAGCGATGAAAGCAGCAGTCTGAACTATTTTAAACCCCGAATGAAGGTGTTTGGGCGTCATGCGCCATACGGTTGAATTGAATGACTCGTTAGCATTCTGCGCGTGTCCACCCAAGCACCTTGTTAATAAATCGTCCTTTGATAATTCCTCGTATATAGGACGAATATGTTTTTCAATATCGTCGTCAATTAGGCGCGGTGGATGTTTAAAATCAGCCAAAGTATTTTTTGCTTCTGCTTTGCGCCATTCACACCAGCTTTCGGCGCCTTCGGGGCAGTTGTCGTGGCGAGGCAATTTATCTGTAGAGCAATAATGATCAAGTGTCGCCATTATTGCACTTCTCATACCTTCTACAGAGTTTAAATTTCTTTGAATCGCGAGACCGTAATACATTGTTAGTTTTTTTATTACAGTCTCTGTGAGCCGCTTTTTTCCACCGAGATTCTGTTCTTTTCTCTTGTTGCGGAGACGAGTACCCATGCGCTTTTTTTGTACGTGTCCCACGCACTCGTTTTTAGTCACTGTACACTTGTCGCCGTATGGATTATTGTTCACGATGCCAAGAAATGTTTTGGAGTCGCCGTCGCCAATATAATTGCTACACATTACTCCAAATTTCTCGATGGATCTTGAGAACATTTCGGTGATTGAATCAACTTCCATCTTTCCGACGGAGCCTGCGTGATTCGAAGAACAATTATCTTTATGTGTTTCATACCATTCTTCATACTCGTCGTCGTTCAACGCATTTTTCTTGAGAGTGCAGGTATGACAATATCCGCTTTTAACATCGAGATCAATCACTTTGCCACAGTAGTAGCCAATAAGTGTAGTTACACCGTACAGAGAAGTGAATCCACGTTTTTTCCACGATCCATCGCCCGAAACTTTCAAATGGTCAGCTGGTCTTTCATTTTGCACATTTAGTTGTTTTTCTTCTTCGATAGCACTTTTGCACGCACTTTCAAACATCGTTTTCGATGTTGTATAGAGATGTTCCACGATTTTGTCATACGTCGATTTTGCTAAGCCTATGCCTTGTGATAAATTCAGAAGACCACAAAAAATATTTATGCCTTCTCGTGCGACACCCAAAAGCCTCACGACGAACACAATTCTTCTGTTGATTTCGTATCCGGTGTGAATCAACTGTCCGGATTCGATTTCTCGTTTACCGCAGCGACACGACAAAATAATTTTAAATCCTAAACCTCGATGGTTGCTTTCGGCGAACGTTATTTTTTGCTTACACAAATTGCAAATAACTAACTCCGAAATTGCTAAAAACACAGACACAAACTCGATTATGCGGTAACAATGAGACGGATAAACTATAACGTCGTCCGTAGTCGCCGATGCCAATTTCTGCTCACTGCGGCTGGTATTAGCTTCTCCATCGTCCGATGAAGAAACATTCACAAATTGATTGCCGTAGAATTTGCGCTTCCGTGGCCTTGCACTACGCTTACTCGAAGATTTGCTCATTTTCGGATAGGTTTCCATATTTTTAAGATGCTCACGTACTGAGAGACAAATTTAAACTGAACAGTAAAGCTAAATGTAGCTCTGTTCGAGCCGACGTTGCCAGCTCATATATACCGTTACAATAACATTTTTGCCCCTCCCATAGCTTCATAGAGACCTTCTATAAACAGTTAAACCGTTTTGAAGAACCGTTAGTCCCTTTCCATTATAATATACACAATAGATCGAGGGGCGGCCCGGACGCTCGGATACCTGCTCGACGCTTGCTCACTATTTCTTCTGTATCACCGAAAATATTCCGAATTTTGTTCTGAAATTTTAGAGACATATTCTTGGATAGTTTAGGAAGAGATTTAGGCAAAAAAAAAACGATTCTTTGAAGCCTCTAAAGCAGGCTCCCCCCTTAATCAAATCTATCGGAGTGGGGAGGCTTTTTTTGATGGTATAAATATCGTGTGGAATAGTTTTTCATTTCAGTCCCTGATGAAGAGCAGCAGCGAGCTCGAAACGTCGGACAGCATATTTGGGGTTAGTAGATTTTTGGTGCAGGGGGCAGTCAGATTGCTTTATTAATAATTTGTTTTTATTTTCAGTTAGTGTTTTTATTTTTTATTTTTTATTTTTATTATTTTTATAGATTCTTCGGGGGTGATTATAAGTAGGGGCAATCTGACTGCCCATATAATTGACTGTAAGACCGATAAAAATATTAATTAATTTGCATATACAATAAATATATATAACAAGAAAAAGAGAAAAAAATGTTACCATTTACCAACCCAATAATCCTATACACACACATATTTAAATGCAATTTACGGCAAGCTTGACGAGACGAGCCAAGTGCTGACGGAGAACAGATCCGTGAAGTGCTGACGAGAGTTTGGTCACGCCATTTTTTTTTAGTCGATTTCTCAAAACCGTAAAAACCTTCCTTTTCGTTCCTTGGTGTGTGAAAATCGAGAGTGTGCGTAAGCAAGCTGTGCGAGTCTGTTTTGTTCACAGTTTTAGGAAGTAGTGCCTACAGTGCACTTTCCCCTTTTATTTTTTGAACGAGATTCCCCAGTCCACCCGTGTGTGTGTGTGCGCGCATATTTCCTTTCCGTCATCTTGGTGTTTTTGGTTCTCTCCCGCGATTCCCCTCTTTCTCCTGTGCTACCCTTGTAGATTGTATTATATTATTTAATTATTCTTCGCGTTAATGGGCGCCCAAATACGACTGTACCTTTTTTTTATATAAATATTACTGTTAGTTTTATTCGCCGCTTAAATTATTTCTGCAGTATCGCCTCCTCATCCTCAGTGCGGCGTGACAGTACATATTTTACTTACTACTCGTCAATTTCCAAACTCATAATAAATTTTTTATCGTAGTTTCACCAAGTCGTCGTACTAATAATGAAAATAAAACCAAGTTAAAATTTATATTTATTATATTCACACAAACGTTGAAAATATATATGAAAATTACCTTTTCCTTTTATATATAATTCTATATCCAACATAATTATAAATTAGTAACTTAACACAAAATACACGAAAATAGAGCGAAGCCAGTCTTATGACTAGAATTTAATACTTGTGCTATCACAGACAGTTGACATTTCAAGATTATTACGCCACGCAATTGTTACTATATCAAAAATGAATATAGTACAACTTTATTTAGGTACGAAAATTGAATTGAAGAATAACTACTTCTAATAATACTATTTCAAATATATTAATATTTTACAATCAATTTATTATTTATACTACATACAATTAAAATTTAAACATTTATTAACAATAAATTAACATTTACCAATAAATAAATTAACTTTCATTAATAAATAAACTAACATTTATCAATAAATAAATTAAGATCCATTTATAAATAAATTTAAACTATAAAATGACCGTCTGTTAATTGACTAGAATATTTATTAATTATTATGTAAGAGTTAGTTTATTGACAATGCCATTGTAATGTTGGCTAAGTTTATTTGGGTCATCCTTTACATTAATTTCATTTTTCTGCATTTTTATATCAAACATTTCGGATACTAATATTTGTGCCAATTTTTTTCATTATCTAAAATTACAACATGTGATCCTGTTTTTTGGGTATTCATTAAGTGTTCATCAAATCTCATTGTAATTTTTATTTAGTCTCCTCCACGTAAGGGGATTGCGCTGCAATCCCTACAGTTTATTCGGTATACCCAGTTAGTCTCTGTTTTTTTAAAAGATTTTTCTTTTCCCCTCACAATGATATTATCAAGATTATTACAGATTACTTAGAACTGGTTTAATAAATTGTTTTAATGAACCTTTAATTTTTTTCATAGAAATATGGTACATATATCGTTCGTTATATATCGTTCGCTTTTATGAACATTGTAATGCTGGTTAAAACGATTATTTAAATCAAATTATTAACCTTTTGGCTGCGGGAAAATTTTAGGCCTAGGCGGCTGGCTCGCGCGTCGAGTCGTCGAGTTAGCCGGCCGCGTAGGCTATATTCGTTGATGTGTAAGGCTTGAAATCGTTTTTCCGGGGGATTAACTCGATTTAAATATCTGTCGATTGACTAAAAAAACTAGCAATGAGTTTTTCTATATATTGACAATTTATAAATATTATTTATATTTATTATTTACTGATAAATATTATTTATTAATAATTGAATTGGTAATTATATTAGATGAAACATAAATATAATATATAAATAAAGACATTTCAAAAAGCGAAAATTACAATAATGGTTAGATTGGTTATTTAATAAAAAAAATAATTTTATTACTTGGTTATTGTTTAACACAGAACCAGAGATCTATAGACTCTAAATATATTTTTAAAAACGAAAACAAAAAATAATTATTAAATCCGTGCTAAAATGCGAAAAATTACAAATAATATTAATCTTGTTTATTTAATAAAAATAATAATTATACATGTTTATTGTTTACGCATCAGCACACATTCATATAATTTAGATTAACTCGGAAAATGACAAACAAAAATCAAGGACTTTCAAAGGAGTGAAAAATTGTCGGCCGAAGGGCTACGCGGCCGGCTCACGCGTCGAGTCGTCGAGTTAGCCGGCCGCGTAGGCTATATTCGTCGTTATGTGAGGTTGAATATCGCATAATTTAAAAAATTTCACGTATTATTTAAATTATTTGATAATAATAGTTTTTAATTAATTCTGATAGTTATGTAGTAGATTGCTATGCATTAATAGATGCTATACAAATTAGTAAATATTAATAAGAAATCAGGGCCTTTTATGAAGGCGCGAGTGTCGATAGAACAAGTTGCGTCAGTCTCTCGTTCGAGTCCGTGCGCGCATGCGCAGTTGTGCATCCCGCGTCGATACTAGTGAGGTTCACGTTGCTCGTGACCGTTTCAGCTGGATAACAAAACGGCTTGTAAAATTTGTTGTGTTTTTTCGTGAGCATTGTGGTATATTGTGATAATTTCGAAATACTGGATGTTGATTTTTCTGACTACATCAATGTTGCCGAGTTCATACAATTACTCTTGTATAAGAAAAATACCCAGCTATCCAGTGGCTGATGACGTCCGACTTAAAGGTTATGTTTGATACCCAAGGAACTGCAAACAAATCATGTGTGATGGATGTTGGGCTATCTTGTAGGTGAGAAATTAACTGATTGACCGTAATTATGAGAGTTGTGTTTATAGGTTAGGTTACTATTTTTTCTCTTCAATTATTGCATTGATCATCTTCTATTTGTATGAATGTTTAGTTCATGTACAAAAAACTTTTTAGATACTTCCAGATTGGCGTCAAAGTGCATTTGTACATCCCTGTCAATAGTCGGATCTGGATTGAAATTCATTTGGTCTTTCTTAATCCAAGTAACCTCCTGTTGCTAATAGATAGCTACGACAGCCATGAAATTTTCGAATTAACAGTAGACCTATGATGTCATTGTATCCTCTAGCTCATGCTGAATACAATTGCCAATTGGACCTCGAACAGCTGCCTATAATAGCAATGGAATTTCCATCTAACTGCTGGTTACAGTAGCCATAGGATCTCTACCTGTGGGTTGGTTAGTGTCCTTATTTACGTCCACTAATCATCTACCAAACCCAAGTACTTCAATTAATGCACCGGCTTTTGTCTATATTAGTAATTAAGGGGTCAAGCCTGGGTTAAATGTTTTAAATAAATAAACAATTATTATTAGAATACATTTTTTTTTAATTCTTCTTACAAATTTATTTTTTTTACATAATATATATATATTAAAACACGTTCACTGGGGATCAGGGTGAACGGCTCCCATATCATAAAATAACAACACTTTTATTTTAGCTAGAAATTTAATATTAATCAATTAATAATAATACACAAGTTAAACGAACAACTAGTCACGGTCGCCAGCCGCGTTCACGCGGCAAAATTTATATTTTGTATTATACGCGATTACCGCGCACACACGCACAATCACAGCTTGACGGGAAGCTGGAAGACAGGGAGTTTAGGCAGGAACTCTCACCTGCAGATGCTCGAATTTAAACAATTAATAAAATATTATCACTCTCGTAATAACTATAACAAGGGGTTTTAATGAAACGTCACGTTCGACGGCCCGACTCGGAATCACCGAGTTCGTCGTGTTGAGCCGAGCACCGAGTCCGCGCGCATGCGCTTGACACAACAGTCCCATCTCGTCCGCTTGACTCGGCCGATCCGACGCGCGTATACTGTGTGTATAGCGCAACTTTTCTCTTTCTCTCTCTCTCCTTCTCGCACCTTACAATCAACATGCCATTCTGGAAGCTCGACATTAATAACGTATACAGGAACAGCTTGAAAACCAAACAAGCAGTAATTGTTCCTTATACCAACTCAAATTAATGTCGAATTTGTCCTTGCTTTTAATATATATTTTAAGTGCGGTTTACTGGTAGAAGCTCGAGTACAATAATATACGGACTTGGTACAGCTCGGCGTTATACATAGCTGGTCATCATCTTCAAAGCTAGGCTTTCAAAGAGCTAGAAGGACTACCAAGGTGCTAAAAGGATTTTTAAGGAGCTGCAAGGTTTTCAAAGGAATTAGGAAATTTTCTGTAATAGTGTTTGTGTGTGTGCGCATGTCAATAACTAAAAGTCCGAACTCTATTCTCACGGTCTAGACTATCTGGATTCCGAGTGAGTTTTACAATTAATTCCTATAAGCTACGGGGCTTTGGAATAATTAATATACACTATAAATATAAAGTAAGTATGTGACATGTAGTTAGAACTGCCATGTCACAATATATATATATATATATTGTAACAGTTTGGTTGCTGGACGGATGTTTATTTTAATATGGCGGCTGCTCAGCGGTACGGTTAAACTTACCGTATTTAAATAAACATATTTTCCCCGCGATGCGAAACGAGTTACTGTTCCAGATAACAACCAGGTAAAATTGAAATCTGAAATTGACCGCGAAACAGGGATATCGCGTCGAGCACTTGTCAACCAGAAATATACGAGCTCCTAGGATTACGGAAGGAATCGTACGTGGGTTAAATTCAATTAATCGAACACCGGATTAAATTCTAATAATAATATGAATTTATTGAAATAAAGATAAAGATAAATAACAAATAAAATATCTGATTGTCGCCGAGGTCTACGCTTTTATTACAAGTCGGTAAACGGCCGACTCGTAGAGAGAGGGGAAGAAAATATCGCGAACTAAAATAATATATCCAGTCAACGGGACTGGTATAAAGCAACACGATTAAGTGCGAATAAAAACACGATCGCGTGAAGTGGTACCACTTACTTTGTACGCTGCTGTAGTCGTTGGTAAACAACGACCATCCGATCGATTGCTTTCTCTCTCTCTCTCACTCTCGCTGCGGTGTCGGACGGATTGTCCGCTCGCCCGTGCACCGGGGTTGTGTGGCTGCAGGCAGCTGCACGATGTAGCACCACTCACTGCAAATGCAGGATCGGCCTGCAGTCGAAACACACACACAAAACGCACGGCAAATTACAGCACGGCGAAGCTGAACACGGGACGCGGGGGGATCACACCTGTCGCGTAAGAAGGTAGCTATCACTCTACTCTGTGCGCGCGAATTTCCCCCTTACCTCTCTAATAAGGTGCGTGCGCGAATCTTTCGCACGCGAAGTCGATCCCGCCCGCGTAGCCACGACGAACCGAGCCGAGCCGAATCCCGCCGGCTCGAACCGATGCGAACATTATGATACTGTTCGCTCGTGTTGCTCGAATTCGTCAAACGGTGAGGTAAACAGTACCTTACCGTTACAATATATATATATATATATATATATATATATATATATTATACTTTATATTTATCAATATAAAAAATGTTTATTATGCATTTTTAATCCTGGTTATTAAACTTATAATGATATTTAAAAATTGATCAATTTTTGCAGTTGCCGCAGGATATTGAAGCACTGAATACATCTTTTAATGTCTAATAAGTCTTAAAATGTTCATGGAACATATGTTTACAGACTTATGTTTTTCTTTTTCTGAAAAAAAAATTAATAACAATGTATTAAATATAAAAGTTGATAATAATAAGAAAAATAGTGAATGTTATGTACGTATACGTATATAACAATCACCTAAAACTTATCTTTTTGAAAATTGGGCAACATAAGTCCATAGAAAAATATATTTTAAAATTTTTCCCAAAATTTCAAAGTGATTTATCAACCTGGTTCTGAAATATCCTGCGGCAAGTAAGCTAAAATGATAAAAAAACCATTAATGAGATAAATGCATTTAAAGTTTCACTTACTTGATTTAAAGTTTTACTTATTTTATAATTCTAATACCGTATTCTTCAGGTATCATACAATTTATATATATATAATTTTAATAATATATATATTTAATAGGTTTATAATGACTTTTCTGGTTTTATTAATATAATACTCAGAATATTTTTTTAATATACATGTATTATCTAAAATAACAGATAATCAACTTCAAGAATCAGTTTCTTTATAAAAAGAGGAATAAAAATTTTTAAAACTATAAGAAAATTTAGCTATTATTGAATATTAATGCATGATTATATGGATTTTAAAAAATATTTTGATAAAAAATCATATACTATATTACATAATTATAATTTTTATTATAAGCATTAAATTTAATTAAAAATATGTAAAGAATGCAGTAAAAATAAATACTGTTTGACAGTTGTGTACAATATCTGTTTCTCTCTCTCTCACATGACAAGTCTTCCATACGATTAATCATTTTTCGGATAGCCTTGTCACGTGATAGAGAAAGAGAGAGGCAAATATAGAGTTACAGCTGTTAATGGAAGTGTGCACCAGCCACACGTTTGTAGTTCAATTTTCAGCTATTATAATATCAATTAGAATAATATATTATATATATTATATTATATGATATCTAAATAAAATAAGTAAAAAAAATAAGTGGTTTATAAAACTGCATGAACAAATTATATCAGATAAGTATTTGCATAACCTTAAATTTATATTTTGTTTATGTCAAGAAATTGATTCTTTGTTTCTCCATTTCAGCATAACCAATGTGTCAACACTTAGATGTACAATATTTGCAGAATACAGATAAAATTATAAACAAGTGTTGTGTTATGTTCAGTGTATTTGTGCTTAGTGTGATATTATGTGGTTGAAGTTATTTTATGTGTATTTGTGAAAGTGTTTCAAACCTCCAATATAATTAGTATATTTTATGCCGTAAAGTACCATTCTCTATATTCTTTTGTTTCTTCTTCTGGTCACAATTCACATGCTCTGCAAAAAGATTGCTTTGGAGAAACGTCAATTACTTTTCCATTCTCATGCAGTATCAACACCTTGAAGAGAATTGAATCCTCGCTTCCTCCAAGAACCATCACCTGATACACTTATATGGCAATTCTGACTTGTTGAATCATATACTTGCTCGACAGTTGCTTTCATAGACTCTTTATCAACTTCTTTACAAACATTTTTTACCTCTGTATTAATAATGTCATAATTACTGTGAGAAACTGGACTCGGCAAATCCATATTTCCACAAAAAGTAACTAAACCAGTATGCCCATGACCAAGAGTTCTCATTGTGTACACTAACGTCTATTTATTTCATAAGCGTTACTTTTTTTTCCAATTTTTCTACTTGAATCAATAACAAATACCTTAAAACAGTTTGTACATGTTATTGTTATTTTACTTCCCAAACCTCTCACATCAACTTCAGAAAATTTAACTGTACCATGACAATTCTGACAAACTAAAAATTCTTCTAATGTTCGGAAAAGTAGTGATATATCAATAATTCTATTTTCTGTGCTACTTTCTTCAATGGTATCAGTTTTTAACTTTTTAATTGATCTGGATTGTAGCTTTGGTGTTGTGAATTCCATCGATGTTGATGGAAGTGCATCATAGTTGGTTCTTACTGATGTTGATAATTTTTTTATGAGCAGATGTACCAGGTATTCTATTACTTGAGTCTGGCATTTTTTTACTGCTCTTTTTTGTATAGACTTATAATTAATTTCTTAAATCTAATAAAATTTAAAGTTAAAAATATACTTATAATTTAAAATCCACTGAGTATTTACTAAAATAACGTAAATACTTTATCAATGGAGAAAATATTTACTTCAAATAGAACTGTACGTATTTGTGCAGTGTATTAAAGTAAAAGGAATCACTTATTTATTAACTGTTAAATTTGAATGCTTCGTTTAATATACTTGTATGTAAACGTCGAAAACCTCGCAATTATTATTTTAGTTAAATTAAAATAAAATGTTTTTTTTTGCAAAAATAATTTTAGAGAAATAATGTCTATTGATGCTTACTTTATTTCAATTATAACTTGCGAAAAAATTTTTTGTTTTTTTTTCAAATTTTCGGATAATGTTTTATGTAAGAAATACTTTAAAAAACGTTAATAAAAAAAATCGATTTTTTGAGCAGTTAACCCAGGCTTGACCCCTTAAGCAGTCCATATACGAGAAATACTCCTTGCATACACATAATAAAGGTTATGTTTGATTGCATACATATTATTGTCTTTGGAAATAATACCCAACGCCAAACCATTATGCAGATCTTATTCTCTGCCAAAAGAAGTGCAATCAAATTATGTGTGAAGGATGTAGGACTATCTTGTGAGTGAAAAATTGACCGATTGACCGTAATTATGAGAGTTGCGTTTGTAGATTAGGTTACTGTTCTTACTCTTCAATTATTGCATTGGTTTTCTTTTATATGTGTGAATGATTAGTTCATGTAAAAAAAACTTTTTAGGTACTTCCAGGTTAATGTCTAAGTGCATTTGTACATCCCTGTCAGTGGTCGGATTAGGATTAAAGTTTAGTACAACATTCATAGAATCTTCCACTAAATGCAGACTGCGATGACAATGGTTCCATTATTTATCTGCTGTCTACAAGCCAACCAGTCCTGCATCTAACTACATTTTATTAAGTAGATTTGGGTAAAATAAGGTAATTCATATAATGATTGCATTGAACGCATATCAGAAGCAGAAAACGAATGCATAAAAAGTGTAGTAATACTGTCAAAAATGTTTTACTAAAAGAAAATATATAGCAATAGTTGTTAAATTGATTATTGTAATAATTTTGGTTTCAAAATTCCAGCATCGTCTGCGGATAAAAATGCAGAAAACGATTGCATGGTTAATGTATAGCAGTAGTTGTTAAAATGATTATTGTATAAGTTTATGGTAACAATTCGTGCATCGTCTGCCTAACAAAATGCAGAAAACGATCGCATAGAATAATGTATAGCAATAGTTGTATAATTGATTATTGTAATAATTTTTGGTTTCAAAATTCATACATCGTCTGCGTATCAAAATGCAAAAAACGACTGCACGGAAAGTGTAGTAATAAATGTAATTATGTTTGTAAAAATTGAGTTGTAAAATTCCTGCATCGTCTGCATATCAAAATGCAGAAAACGATTGCATGGAAAGTGTATAGCAATTGTTGTCAAAAAGATTATTGTAAAAATTCTGATTAAAATATTCCTGCATCGTCTGCATATTTTGTGTTAAATAATGCAATCTACAAAGGTTATTTGCGAATGAATATGATAGCTGGAATGTACTATTGGTGCCATCTACTGTGAGGTTATAGATTAATATAATTTTTCAACGGATGATGGCGCTACTGGTACGTTACTGCTTACTACGTTACTGACGCTATCTAAAATCAAACGTCCTATACGATTCGTTTGGAAAACTGGTACTTGCGAGTCAGTATTATCACAAAAATCTTCCCAAGTCAGAATAATTTGATTTTCTTGGTTTGTGTCCGTTGCTGAAACGTTATTTAACATATATTCTTTACTAGTTAAAGGATCTTTGACGATTTAAACTTGAAACTTGGATGCTGATTTAAAAGTAAGCGCTTTAAAGATCTTTTTTCTATTTGAGATGGAGTCTTCAATGTACCCTTGTGCTACATCATCAGATTTCCAACCTCCAAACTTCTTTATCATAGTTATGTTAGCCCCAGAATGAGCAAGAAGTGCAATTCCTGTTCTTTGTAAGCAATGTCCAGTATATCTATTCAGATTGTCTAAACCTAAGTATTTTGCAATTTTCTTAGGTGTCTCACCTATTTTGTTTCTGCCTAGTACTTGATATACATATTTTTCATTAAAATAATGCGATACTGATACTGTTGTAGCTCGAAATACCGTCAATGTAGCATTGAAATCTAGATATGAAACACAGTTCTCGTTTAAATTTTCAGCACTGGTTTTGAAGCGGCTAACCACCCCACTTCCAAAGGTAGGAGTTTCACTAGAGGGCTGGTCTGATCTTACACACCTACCGCTCGCAGACCCACATTTCAGCCAGCCGGGTAGGATTGATTGTATCCTTAATTCTGAGGTTTACGCTGCCGTTCTCAAACCTAATATTAAGCGAGGACTTCCAGGTACCTGTACTGCCATTCAATCGTTCTTAGGCTGGATTTTGATGGGCGCGGCTTCATCTGATCAGTCTGGTGACCATCGGACCATTTCACGGTAGATCAGGACCTTACACAGGCAATATCTCGCTTTTGGGAAACTGATGAAGTGCCATCCATGCCTCACACGTCTCCTGATGATGAAGCTTATTACCAACACTTCTGAGACTCCCATTCTCGTACCAAGGAAGGACGTTATATGGTAAAACTTCCGTTCAGTCAACTTCCCACCCAGGTAGACTCCAGAATGATTGCTGAAGGCTGCTTTGCGAGGTTGAAGAAGCGTTTGGAGAAAAATTTTGATCTGAGGCGAGCCAATACTGAGTTAATGGATGAATATCACTCTTTAAAGCATATGGAGGTAGTATCGCCTTCAGAGGTAATGTCTGCTTCTTGTTTTTACTTACCCCATCACTCCGTTTTCATAAACGACGGCAGTAAAAAAATTCGTGTCGTATTCAATCCTTCGCTTAATCGGTCTGATGGATATTCTTTGAATTCGTTCCTTCAGGTTGGACCCAAACTTCAAGAAGATGTAGTTACCATTATTGTCAGGTGGTCATTCTTTCCACTCGTTTTCACCTGCGACATCGTGAAAATGTTTCGGCAGTTTCTGATCCACCCAGACGATGCTAATTGGCAAAGGATTCTCTGACGCGAATCTACGGACTCTGAAGTTCAAGTATTCAGGTTGTTAACCGTCGCCTATGGCACCGCCAGCGCCCCGTTCTTGTCCAATGCTTGCCTTCTTTAATTGGCAGACGATGAAGCCACCAAATTTCCGCTTGGGGCTGAGGTTTTGCGAAAACATCGCTATGCGGATGACTTTTGCTGGAGGTGATTCGCTTTCGGATATTCTTCTCATGCGTGATCAGATTATAGGTATTCTTCAATCCGCTGGTATGACTGTAGGAAAATGGGGTGCTAACCATAAGGATATTCTATCTAATCTTAGTTCTATTCAAGATAAGGCTTTTCATGTCGAGGACCAGGACATTGTATCAACCTTAAGACTAAATTGGAATCCGATCGACGATTCGTTTTGTTTCCGATTTTCGCAACCTGAAATACCTAACAGTGCGCTCCAAGGACAACCCAGCTGATTTGGCTACAGGAGGACTCTCGCCAAGTCAGTTGAGTGAATCTAGACTCTCGTGGAAACGACCTGATTGGTTGGAGACACCGAGTTCTATGTGGCCAATTTCAGTTGATACATCCGAATCTACTACTCTGCAACTCAAGAAAACCAAAGTTTTTGTAGTATCCACCGCCAAAGAACTCTAGCATTATTCAACCTGGTTTGCGAAATTTTCATCGGTAGATAAGATTGTGCGTATTCTATCTTACATCGAATGATGGCGTTGAAACTCCAAGTTGTCGACGGAGCTTCGTCGTCATTCTTGGCTTTCAGCAAACGAGTTGTCTGTTGGCCGAAAGTATATGTTACGACTCGTCCAACGAACTGCCTATCCGTTGGACCTCGCTTTTATTAATCTCAAGGCTTTCGTGTCGCATATAAGATCCTTGCGTAGGCTCTCCCCATTCATTGATTCGGATGGCTTAATGCGCGTTCGCGGTCGGCTCCAGAATGCGTTTCTCAGCGAAGATGCAAAGCATCCAATTATTCTTCCAGTGAAGCATCATATCAGTTTCTTGATCGTTCAAAAGGCCCACTTAATCACCATGCATGGAGGTCCATCGTTGGTACAGAGTCATCTAGTGCACCAATTCTGGATTGTCAAAGGTCGAAACTTCATCAGAAGCATCGTACGAAATTGTGTACGATGTATTCGTTACAGGGCTAAAACGTTGGAGCAACAAATGGCCCCACTGCCTGCAGTTCGTACTAGACCCACCAGGCCCTTTACGTACACCGGTTTGAATTATGCAGGACACTTCTGGATCAAGGCTTCACCCGGACGTGGGCACACACTGCAAGCTTATTTATTCAGACAATGCAACCAATTTTTATGGAGCCGACTCCGAAGTTCGTAAGTTGTTTACCGAGACCTTGGCCATCAGTCAAGATGTAGCTTCGCTTATTGCTAGCGACGGTATCGAGTGGACCTACATTCCTCCTCGTGCCCCCAACTTTGGCGAACTTTGGGAAGCAGGTATTAAATCGGTCAAATTTCATCTAAAAAGGATTGTAGGTGAAACTAAATTCACTTTCGAAGAGTTTTCAACCGTCGTAGCTATGATTGAATCATGTCTCAATTCTAGACCTTTGTCCACGATCAGCTCGTCTGATAAAGATGTATCTATTCTAACTCCTGGACATTTCCTGACTGGATCATCTCTTACTGCACCTCCCAAACCTTTCGTTGAGATTAACAACGAAAAAAATATTTGTTGTAGGTGGCACTTGACCATTTTAATGCAAAACCACTTCTGGAAGAGGTGGACCCGAGAATATCTGGCCCAATTATAACAACGCTCAAAATGGATAGAACCCCGAAAGAACCTCCAGTTAGGAGACATCGTGTTATCCAAAGATGATCTCACCCCGCCAGGAAAATGGCCTTTGGGACTGATAATTCATCTATTCCCAGGAAAAGATGGATTAAGTCGCGTTGCTTCCATCAGAACGAGTCAAGAAGAATATAAACGCCCTATCAACAAGTTGATTCTCATCCCAGTCAACTTGACGGCTGCAGATTCGTTCACGACCGGATCGCTCAGGGCGGGCGGAAAATAACCGTGCTTGCTCTTTACTTAAAGACTTTAACAAATTTGTTTCTCATTTATCTAGTTCATTTTAAGTTACTTTAGCCTTATTTCTCAACATTGTATTATATCGAGCCTCATCGACTATTTAATTTGTTCTAAACTTACGGTCGTTTGATTATGCGAGTTGTTAGCGCTATTTGGCGTTAGCAGATTTTCGATGACGTAGTTATATATACATGTTCGTAATTCAAATCGACTACGAAATATCCCCTATAATATTTCGTGGCGGGCGGTATGTTCGAGCCGTACTTCGAGTCGGACAACCTACACTCATCGACTCGTCCGCGCTCGTCAAAGTCGCGAGAAACCAAAACAGTTTTTTTTTGGTTCTTACTGCCGCATTCCAAACGCTATTGTTCTCGCACTCGATCGGGCCATTCGCGCTTGCAACCCGTGACGGTAAAGCCAGTTGCTCGCAAACCTCGCCGAAAGCTGCTTCATAGGGCAATCGTTGCCGTCAATTGTATTTCAACCGAATGACCGCTCATCACAACTTCCGGTTATAATAAATAAACCACGAATGAAATAAAGTTGTTTAATCATAAGACAAATCAAGAAGTGTACTCTTATTTTCATTTTATCCATGAACATTTAATTCCTCTCAATTTATGCTCAAACTGAGTGAACATACTTTAATAGAAGAATTGCCTCCTACAAGCGCGTCTTTATTGAGATGCTTTTAGTTGTGTCTCGACCGGAGTTAAATGTATTTCGTTTTGTTCGTGTCAACGAGAAAACACGTGTAAAAATGTATATTACAATGAAGTAGTTAATAATATAAAAAAAGAAAACTAAGATTTGTGTTATTTCAATTAATCACAGCATGCTGATTATAAAGTGTAACGTGGTATTTCGTCCTAATACCTGTTACAATTTATTTATTAATTTTATACAGGGACGACGGCTCGAAGAACGCGTCTTAATCGTCGCCGTGGGTTAGTAAGTTAACCCGTCGGGACACGGTAGCGGAGATAGGACAATCTCCTACGTACCGAAACACGTGGCGGGAAAATCGGGAATCGGAATGTTGATTGCGGGTTAATTTATAATTAATAACGCGACCGTTATATTAACATAAAATAAATAATCATTTATTTAGAAAAGATTACACGGCGGTGCTCGACTATGTATAACGGGGCACCCGGTGTGCTACCGAACAAACATGCATGCACACACACTCTACACACTCTAATATATGTATACCGACTGACGTCGGATACTTACCGGGCTGGCTTGTCCATTGGCCCTGTGGTCATTCGCACTGCACTTACACGAACTCACTACACTCACGTACGGCTTCCCGGTGCACGGACGAACCGGTCCGGTACTTCCCGTGGCGCACGTGACGATATGTAAACGGGGTCGCGGTCGAGACCGGCAGTGTACTCAGCTTTTCGGGAATTGTCGTATTCCCGAAAAGTACCTATACACACACAATAACAATTGAATATACGGATGCTCGCACACATCCTCGGTCGTCGATATAAACACGCGCGTTTCGTGGCCTTGAATAGGCAACGCACGAAACAATAACAACGTGTGAGATTTTAAGATACAATATTTTATATACACATGAAATAATATAATACATGAAGTATTATTTATTTCATTGCAACGACGTCTCGTCGCAAAGCCCTCCACTAAAATCCACATCAACTTCCTGATGTGAGAGTTGAAAAGAGGGCAATGAAATAAATAATGACACGCACATAATCCAATTCCCTCGCCTAGACGAACTAGGGTCGAGGAGTGGTGAGATTCTTCTCTAAGGTGGCCATCACCAGTCGCAGGACGACGTCTCTCGCTGAGGGATTGTCTCCTGCTACCGCTTCCAACAACTAGTGACACTCCCGAAGAAAGTCAGCATCGTTGTTGGGTTGTTTCGATGGCCCGGTAACGACAACTCAGCTGGATAGCCGACTTGCCGGAATACGGTGTTGAGACCTGCCTGCACCTCATCCAAGGGTCTAGAGTTTGGTACTCTCAAACCCTACGCCAGGCGATGTAAGAACGTCTCATGTGGGGGTACATCCTCGATCAGCTCGACGTGGACTGGCTGAGCTGCGCTCTCTTCTCGTCCACTGGTCTCATCCTCTTCGGCCTCTTGATGGCCTAAGGTTTTCTTCTTGGCGGACCGTATCTCTTTAAATCGGATACGTGTACTTCAGACCTTTTCCTTCCAGACTCTTTAAGTTTTAATACTACTGGTGATAGTATCTCCTTGACTTCAAAGGGTCTGTCGTATTTAGGTGCCAATTTGGCCGAAATACCTTTGGCCCCGTGCGATAACGTTCTACACTTCCTCATGACTAAATCGCCTACTTGGAAGGAAGCCACGCATCTATTTTTGTTATAGACTTTCTCTTGACGTCTCTGCTCTTCATCTATGTGTTTCCGCACTAGATCTCGAAGGGCATCAAGACGTTTGAGTCGATCTAACCACATTTCGGGGTCGATAGGAATTTTAAATTCCCTCTTCTCAACATCTCTACGCAGATTCTTTACAGGTTCAGGATAACGCCCAAAATTGAGGAAAGCTTGGGAAACCTTCGTACTTGATTGCGTTGCTGTATTAATAGCATGACGGAATTCATGTAGATGTTAATCCCAGCTACGATGATCGGAATCCACAAAGGCCGCGATCATCGTCTTTAATGTTCTATTTGTATGCTCGACGGGGTTGGCTTGTGGTCGGTAAGGAGGAGTCGTGATCTGATTTATCCCGTAATCCTCAAGCATTTGTGTCAACTTATTATTGACGAACTCTGTACCATTATCCGTAAGGAAGTAATCAGGAGTTTCCCAATGAAACAGTATGAGTTCCTCAAATGCTGTCGCGACCGACTTACTGGTAGCAGCGCGTAACGGTTTTAACTCAACCCACCTCGTAAACAAATCTTGTAAGACCAGTATATACTTATATTGGTTATTACTACGAGGCAGTTCCGTTATATCTGTTGCAACCACAGCCCACGGTCTCTCAATATTACGTTTGCCCATTAAACCTTGAGGGCCCGCCTGTGAGACTTTATATCGTTGGCAGTCTATACACTGCACAATGAATTTCCTAACATCATGGTATATACCTGGCCAATAATAGTCCCTTGCCACTCGGTCATAGGTATTTTCCACTCCTAAATGACCACACGATGAAGGGCAATGCGAATCCTCTAGTACGCGCGTCCTATGTTCAATGGGCACAACTAATCTCTATCCCTCCTCTTGACCCGTGATTGGGTCCAGCAGCTTATCAGTCGTGAATCGATACAGCATTTCATCCTCAATTTTCCAATGCGGAAACTATTGAGGACTGGACCTCACATTATCCAATTGGACGATGTCTTATGAGTCGGTAATCACGTCAAAGGAGGCTATTTCGACTTCGTCCGAGTCCAGGTTGACGGCGCGAGAGAGTGCGTCGAGAACATAGTGTAGTGCACCTTTCTTGTGCACAATCTCGAAGTCCCACTGTTGCATCTCAAGCACCCAACGCGCTAATCTGCCCGTGGGCTCTTTAATAGGTTTCAGCCATTTGAGCGCGCTGTGGTTCGTTACAGCTTTGAAACGATACGCTTCATTATATGGCCGAAGTTTCTTAATTGCCCAGACTAAGGCTAGACACTCTTTCTCCGTCGTCACGTAATTACGCTCCGCCTTGTTCAACACTCGGCTGACGTAAACGATCGGATGCTCGAAACCATCTTCATCTTCTTGGGTTAACACAGCCTCAATAGCGTAATCACTCGCGTCACTCTGGACTGAGAAAGGCTTAGAGAAGTCTGGTCGAGCGAGTACTGGCGCGCCGGCTTGAGCTAACCGGAGTTCACGGAACGCCGCCTCCTGCTCTAGTCCCCACTCCCATGGCTGGTCATTACGGAGTAATCTCACGATAGAGATCTTAATATCCGACTCTCGATTTATAAAACGAGAATACCAACCGACTATGCTAAGGAAGGAACGAAGTTGTTTAACATTTCTTGGGATCAGATAATTTAGGACAGGAGCCACTCGATCCACATCGGGACGAAGTCCATCACTATCCAGGCGGTACCCAAGGAAGGTAACGCTCGAGGAACAGAACTGACACTTCTCTCTGTTCAATTCTAACTCTGTGTCCACTTGTGTCCTTGGGACCATTTCCAACCATTTTAAATGTTCCTCGAAAGTTTCGGTTATAACAATTAGATCGTCCAGTTAAGCAAAAACATGAGGTTCAACTTCGGGACCAAATAGAGCATCGATCAACCGTGCAAATCTCATGGGTGCATTCATCAGTCCGAACGGCATTCGTGTGAACTGCCACAACCCAGAACCAGGCACAGCGAAGGCGACGTAATGTCGACTAATTTCTGACATTAACACTTGGGAATATGCCTTCTAAAAATCGATCATAAAGATGAATTTGGCATTACGTAACTTGTCCAGAATCGAATCCATATTCGGTATTGGATATGAATCACGTTTCGTTACCGCATTCAGACCTCGGAAGTCTATACAAAAACGATAGCTACCTTCGTCTTTGCGAACTATCACTGGAGCGGCAGACCATTCACTTGCAGTCGGTTCAATTATTCCTCTCTCAAACATTTTTCTGACTTCTTGCTGGGCGAATTTGAGGACTATAGGCGGCATACGTCATGATTTATGACGTACTGGTCGTGCACCTGGCTCTACTTCCACGTGATGTTCGATCAACGTAGTAAAGCCATGCACATCACCTGGTGGTGGTATATAAGTTTTCTACTAACTTTCTTACCCTCTTTCGCTGGTCATCGTTAATCTCAACGATACCTGCACACTCTGCGAGAATCCTCGTGTCTCCGTCTCGCATCACTTGGCATCGCCAATTTTAACCTCCATGTTCCAATGTTGGAGGAAGTCCATAGCGAGAATCATCGAGTGTTCCATACTCTCGACTATTCTCAGTTGGATCTTGCCATCTAATCCCTCAATTCCAAATTGAACATCTAACAAACCTAAGACTTTCAGTGCCGGTCCTGCGACACCTCGCACGACTACCGTGGCTGGTTTCCACTTATCTCTGTAGAATTCCGCTACGTCAACGCGTATAAGTGAAACCATTGCTCTTATGTCGAACAATGCTTTAAAGTCCTTGCCACCAAGTCTTACCGAGAAGAACAAGCGGTTTTCGGATTGCACTCCCGCAACCATGTCTTCGGCTTGACTGTCAAGTAGAGCTGGAGTCGAACTTGTCTCTCTGGACGTCTTCGGGACGGCTTCTGCCCCCCCCCCTGAACTGTTCTAAGCGGCAACGATTTTGAACTGTTCAGCTCCTGATCAAGAGAAACAGTCATTTTACTCTCATTAGACTGTTTTAAACTTTTTTCTTTGATCGTAGGTTGGGGTGACAATGAGTAACGAGTATCATCCTTCTCATTGGTGGGGTTACATAGGTTTAGAGTTTTTCTCTCGTTCTCTATTTCCTTGAGTAACCGTTTGTGTTGATTAAACACTTGCCTACGGAGTACTTCAGACCAGAAAGACTCTTTGTTTTTCTTTATCTCTGGAAGTTCCAAATCTACTTTGTTCGATGCTTCGAACGTTGGAGTTAGCTTGGAAGGTGTCTCAGCCTTAACCATAGGTAACTCAGCAAATTTCGGCAAATTCAGATGTTCAGAGGTATTCTCGCTTACCTTCTGAATGTTTGGTTGCTCTCCGTTTAGCAGTTCAGCAAAGTCAGTGAGATATTTATCCTTCTTAACAAATAACGTCGCGGGTTCACCAACCCGTATTTCTTGCCCCCAAGAACTCTTACGCTCTTTTAATTGCGTGCAGGGCCCGGGGGGCGATTCTGGTACCCTGCTGCTAGGTTTCCCAGATATTGCCGTACATGCTCACACTTTGGACAATTAATTAGGGTTACCCCGGTTGTGTGGCACATCTGACACTCAATGGGTGCTGCCACGTTCGTGCATTGGTCCGCTGTATCTTCCATACTTGCGCAATGTAGGCAAGTCTGATTGGGACAATCGGAATATCGATGTCCTACTTTGTGGCATGTAAAACATATGCCAACGAAGAGACTATTCGGATTCCTTTGAAAACCAGCGTCTTGGGTCTGCCTCTGCGTAGTACGATCATACACCGTGCCTTGTCTACGTTGAGGCGTATAGACAGGTGTCGTCTGAGCTTGAGCAACATATTGTTTCGGCCTTGCACCGTTATATTGTTGCTGCCTTGACCCTGTCTGTTTGTTTACCGAAGAATGTCTCGCATTGTTAATATTTTGTGCACCCACAAAATTTTTACTTTGTTGCAAGTACTGACGTTGACTTGTGTTGCGAGTACCATACACATTGGCTACTTCACAATCACTTGAAGATGGGCTAGAAGAATGTTTCTTATTTTTCTTGCTCCTTTTCTTTTTCAACGTCTTCTTCTTCGGTGGTGGATATGGCTGAGGAATCGGTTGGCTCTTCTTATTCTCAACTAATGAGGCCACTTTCCCTGAAACTTTAGACGAACTACGTTTTGGGAAAGCTTGTGGGATATGAACTTGTTCTCTTGGTGTGGGTTCCGCAAATCTCTTGTCCCATATCAAATGCTGTTTATATTCTTTGCCGTACTTCATTATGTCTTCGAAATTATTTATGGATCTCGAGGACATAAATTTACGGCACTCCGGTCTCAATTGAGAATATGCCATCTCTACTTGTTGGCGCAGCGGAGGAGGTCGGCGGAATTTCCGCACAATAGCCTTAAAGCAATTCAGGTATTGTACGACCTTCTCTCTTTTGCCTTGCGTACGGCATTGTAGATCCTCGAACAAATCTTGATCTCGTAACTTCTGACCGTATTCATTCAAAAATTCTTTTTCTAAGCCATACCAGTTACGTAAGAAAGATTGGACGGCCCTATACCAAAATAGGGCTGTCTTCTTAAACACGTAAGGCAATGCGCTCAGAACACGCCGGTCAGAGAACTGGTCGTCATTCCTGAAGTTTTGTAGACTATCTAGGAACTCTTCGGCATCGTCGTTGGTCTCCCCATCAAACGATAGACCCCAGTCTCTGAGGGCTCTTGCACAACCAGGCCGATCCTTTCTATCTCTCACTGGAGGCTGGTTGTATCCCAAAGGGACTAATGCACCCATGTCCTCACTTTGGTTATTCCTATCACGCCGGTGGACATTTCGATTTGGTGATGGTATTCTACTACGTCTGTCAGGGAAGCGCTCCTTGCGATATCTTATCGCATAGTAAACGGTTGAATCTTCCCCATTCGCAGCGTAGTATTCGTCCGAATCTAAGTTGCTAACATTAGAATCGGTTTGAGTACCTTGATCGCGTCTAGCAACAGCTCGCTCATGCTCGATGATTATTATTCGTTGCGCGGGATCTGTTGTAACCATTGTCACACTGTATAGAGGCTTCCCTCCTAGTGTAAGTACTTTGGCTACGATCGGACGCATATCTGTGTGAGGAGATATTGATCACGATTATGTGAACGATAATCTGGGGCTTCCCTCCGATTAGCAGTCGACTGCCTGCGATCGTTGGAAGGGAGTTCATAATAACTGCTCGTTTGTTGTCGCGACTTAGCTGGCTGAATCTCCGAAACGCGCTTTTTAATAGCTCCAGAACTACTAAATTGGCTGGGAGTGGACCGACCATGTGCATTGGAGTTCAGTCCAAAATCGTTACGACGAATGGCGCCCCTTTCCACTGGATTGTGGTTACCAACCAACTAGTTACGCTGATCCCGGTGTGACGTATGTGATGAATTTATAGCATGCGTCTCTCCTAGACTAGTATATGTGGCGGTCGACACCGTCAATTGTATCGAAGGTGGTACGTTTGCCGTCGGAATCGCCGCTTCTGAGTCAGTGCCTGCTGCATTATCAGAAAGCGGTCTCGATTCACCCGTCGGCGTAGGCACTCTACTATATGTAGTCACATTTCCCTCTTCTTCCTGAATGGGGGTTATGTGCTCACTTGTTGGTCTATCGTCTGACAACTCAGACTCTATAGACGTGTCGGTACCAGAAGGTATCACACTACCTCTTCTGGAACGCTTTTGGTGCTTCTGCCAGAACTGTGGACAAGCTAAGGGCTTCGTCGCTGGTTGGGCAGAAGTATCCTCGTCGTAATTGGGATACCAAGGCACGTCGATTTGAGGATCATAATACTTAATTCTATGTTGTTGACAAACAAATTAATTGCAATCTATTCCTTGATTTGGAGGCAAAGCAAAAAAAAAAATTAAGGAAATAAATAAAAGAGATTTTTCCGTCAGCAGAATTAATGATTAAGTGACAAACATTTAAGGCCAGGTTCTCATTCTCAGGCCCCAAAAATGCCTGAATTTCAGGAATTTTTTTTTTGTATAAAATAAAGTAATGCCGGGAAAACTTTTTATAGGTTTTATTTGTATATTAAAGAAGAACATTTTTATATTTTTTCAAAACAAAAAATTTCAAAATGGCTGCTCCAGGGCGGTTGCCGTGCAGCAGCACGGAAAATGCACGGGTGTACGCGGTCGCGTCCCCAGCCTCATGGTTTGATCTGAAACCTAAAACCAAAAAAATTCTTAAAATAGATGAAATTTGGGGGGCCTTATCGGTTTCCGATTTTTAAAAAAGGCCTTTAAAAAAAAGAGAGGCTGTTTGAAAAAAAAATCCATTTTTACGCCATTTTTTTAGTCTTTAATGTCCATTAAAAAATATTCGAAATTAAGTTTTTCAAAAAAACTCGTCGTGAAGGCCCCCTAAATTTAATTAGCTTTCTTTTGAGCCGTCATACATTAAAATCGGTTCACTCGTCGAAACTGTAGAGCCGCCCGCGCGCCGAAAAACACCTTTTCGAGAAAAACGCGTTTGAAGTTTTACGTACTGAAAAATGGTATTTAATTTTTGTTTTTTGACAACTTACCCTTAGTCAGCGATTCCAGCATCATACAAGATGCCTTCTTCTTCTTCAAATATTTGTTGTTGTTGTATTTGGGCTGACAATTTCTCCACCCTGGCCCTTTTAGCAATCTCTGCCAAAGTTTTCTCTGCTGCCTTGATGCGCTTTTCGTCCATTTTCTCGGCGAAATTTTTGCTGTGTAGCCCGACTCCAATTCCTAGCATGTTCATAATTTTTAATACAGATGAATAGCCTTCGTTGAACATGCCTGCAGCTATATTTGATGTTATTTCAATGGTTTTCGCACCGCAATGAAGGTGTTTAGGTGCCAGTTTTCACACGCAAGTATTAAAACACTCGTTGTCATTTTGTGTATTTCCACCGGTGCATCTTTGTAATAAATCGTCGTTGGTAAGAGCCTCATATACAGGTTTAATTACTTTCTGAACTTCCTCGGTAAGGGCAGGTGGGTGGTGAAAACTGGCGAGTTTACCCTCTACTTCTGCGATGCGCCACTTACACCAGCTACTTTCTCCTGACGGACAGTACTCGTGCCTTGGATGTTCATCGGTGGAACATTTGTGGTAAAATGTTGCCCACACAGCCTTTTTCATTTCTTCGGCCGAATCAGGGTGTCTTCTTATCGCAAGGCAAAAAAATAAAGTCAGATCTTTGATAATTTTATCGGTCAGCTTCCCTGCACCTTTGCCTCCGATTCCTTTATGATTTTTCTTGACATCACGTAGTCGTTTACCCATTCGCTTTTGGACATGACCTACGCATTCTTTCTTTTCAAGCTCGAGGTCATCCTACGGATTGCATTCAAGGAGAGCTTTAAAAGTTTTTGTATCTCCGTTTTTTCCATTTTTTCAGCATCGTAACTGAATCTCTTTTTCCCCGGGTGATTAGGACGTTTATTTCCCACTGATTTACGCGTATTCGGCATTTTTCCGGCACTTTTATTTTTGACACGATATCAACGCATAAGAGACGACGTTGTTGCAAGAAGAACGATCGCTCTACTGAGAATACGTGTCTGCACAGATATACAGAGGTATACCTGCGTAGACACGTGTTTACAATAGATTTAGAAAGTTGTAATTCGTTCGGAGGGTCACAAACTTGATGCCTATTGTATATTTGAAAGCCAGGTATGAATAAAGGTCTCCCTACCAAGCCGGTTCGAGCGCGCGTTTATTACCTGCTTTTCGGCCAACAGACCACGGCCACGAAACGAGCTGTAACTCGAAAAATACATTCGATCTCGAAAAATCGTTTCGGTCACATATTCTGCACACCATAAGGATGACTTTTAAGCAAAAAAAATTTGGATTTTTTCGACCCCGAGAATGATAACCTGGCCTTAATCAAAATAATATTAATAATAACAATAAATATAACTGTAACACCAATATCACGATATGTCTCAGCACTAATGCAAGACAAGATCGCGTCGGTAATAGAAAAAAAAAATTATTAACTTTGACTTATCTGACTAACAGACAATGTCAAAACCAATTATAATAATATTAATAATTATTACCACACAACAAAAAAAAATTATTGTATATTTTCAAAATTATCAGCTGACTAACAGCGTGATAATATCTTTGAAAACTGTGATGTAGCAACATCACTGGGCGTCGCCATGAGAGTCGTTGCTGGTGCGTGCACGTGCGCGCACCACTCCGCGGTAGTACCCGGGTACTATCCCCGACGGTGGGGATCGCGCACACCCGCAGAAACGGTCGCGAGGCACGTTGTTTACGTGCCGGCCCGCGCTCAATTGTCGCCATCTTGAATCGATTTAGATTCAAGCGCGCGCACACTGAACACGCGGTCCATACTCGTATCGATACGGGGATCGCGCGCATATAGTATGGGGAATTCGGAACGCGGATAGTGGGGGAACATGTGTATAATAGTAAGGAGATAAATTTATATTTAAATTTCGCGCTGTTAACTAGAGAATAATTTAGTGATCTATTGAACCAATCAATAGATGATTTTATTAGAGATAAGACTTCCGTATGGGTAAATATAACAGCATATTACGTTATATGACTGTAATTACCTTAAATACGGAAAGTCGAAATACTAGTTGGGACAATGATAACTTATGCAAATTAGTTGTCATTTTTATCTATAGTAGGGTAAATACGGGTAGCTTTATTACACCTGTGACGGATACGGAAGGGTTGGAGAATTATAATATTGCCGTATCCCTCACAGGTAACGAGATAGGGATATTAGGAGATTGAGGGAGATAGAAAATCGGGGAAGAAGTTTGGCATGGCTCGGAAAACGGATCCTCGCCATTCTGATCCTATCGATCGTTCTGATAGTAGTGTTTCTTTATATTCTGATCCTATCGATCGTCAAAAAAGTGTATCTCAGATTATACAGATTAATTACAGAGTGTTATTTCGAATCTATCGATCGCATTAACAGAGGTTTTGGATTTATTTCCGCATAATAGAGGAGAAAATCATATTGATACCAATAAGGAGGAATAATTATTCTAAATATGTATAGATATATATATAAATTGATCAATCGGTACTTATGCCGACAAATTCTTACGGGAAATGGGAATTGTGCTTACTTTGGGGTAATTATGCCGACGTCAGCATAATTCCACCGAAAATTCAACCATGTATCCGTACTTATGCCGACACACAAAAAATCGGAAAATTATCTTTGTGAGCCCCGCTTTGACGTTATAATATTAATGAAGGATTGAAGGTATAACGTGGCCTCCGGCACTTCGAATGAGGTTATAACTTCAATCCTTCATTAATATTATATGATCAAAGTGTGCTTTTTTACCCGTGAGGGGTATTTAGGTATGTGGGTTATTAGATATTTGGGTTATTGGTTTTTTTGCATTATTCTATCAATTAATATTCTCCCCCTTATATCTGAGTCGTTACATATGTTTTATAACCTCAAAACACCAAGATAACACGTAGTGTCTCCATAAGTACCGATACTGGTGTTTGTATATATATATATTTTACAACAAAAAAACAAATTATTAATAATAATAATAATGTTGATACCTTTATAGTAATCCTTCAGATTAGTATTATAATTCTTGTAAGGGATGTAAAACTAAAAATTCAGCATTATAAATGTTTAAAAATTAATTTTTTACATTTGTATAATAATATTTGTATTTTTAGCAGCTTACAGGGGATTAGATGGATACTGAAACAAATGGAGATACTTTTCTACCATTCCAAGGTAAGTGCATAAATGTTTTGCAATGATCATGCTACTAGATTCATCGTTATAAGGCAACAAATATACATTTCTATTAATATTTCGAGCACTTTTCCCGGATATTTTGACCATAAGTGATCTTAATGATTTAGACCGACTCTGGAAATTTTTAGGCAGTTTCTAACTATAAAAAGACATCTTTTAGACAGTATTAGGTTACCAGAGTTCGGAGCAGAATTGCTGATTTTCACTATTTAAGGTTTAAATGGCTTACAAGAGTGTGACAGCATACATTTATGTCTTTACAAGTATTTTTAATGAAAAGTTCGGAAAATTTTACAAAAAAAGTCATACTTATGTTTTTAGTGAAAAATGCATCCCCTGGGAGCTAAAAATTCATGAAAATGGGCATATAATGCAAAAAAGTGCTAAAATGTCAACTTTGACTCTCTGTAACTTAAAATAATGGCCCAGAAAAAATCTGAAAAAATTCAGGAGAACTACTGGATACCTCTAAAACATATTCCCACAGTTATAGCAATATTTATTTTTTTCATCTTCGATGTCACAGAGAACCACCCATTTATATATATATATTTTACAACAAAAAAAAATTATTGTATATTTTCAAAATTATCAGCTGACTAACAGCGTGATAATATCTTTGAAAACTGTGATGTAGCAACATCACTGGGCGTCGCCATGAGAGTCGTTGCTGGTGCGTGCACGTGCGCGCACCACTCCGCGGTAGTACCCGGGTACTATCCCCGACGGTGGGGATCGCGCACACCCGCAGAAACGGTCGCGAGGCACGTTGTTTACGTGCCGGCCCGCGCTCAATTGTCGCCATCTTGAATCGATTTAGATTCAAGCGCGCGCACACTGAACACGCGGTCCATACTCGTATCGATACGGGGATCGCGCGCATATAGTATGGGGAATTCGGAACGCGGATAGTGGGGGGAACATGTGTATAATAGTAAGGAGATAAATTTATATTTAAATTTCGCGCTGTTAACTAGAGAATAATTTAGTGATCTATTGAACCAATCAATAGATGATTTATTAGAGATAAGACTTCCGTATGGGTAAATATAACAGCATATTACGTTATATGACTGTAATTACCTTAAATACGGAAAGTCGAATACTAGTTGGGACAATGATAACTTATGCAAATTAGTTGTCATTTTATCTATAGTAGGGTAAATACGGGTAGCTTTATTACACCTGTGACGGATACGGAAGGGTTGGAGAATTATAATATTGCCGTATCCCTCACAGGTAACGAGATAGGGATATTAGGAGATTGAGGGAGATAGAAAATCGGGGAAGAAGTTTGGCATGGCTCGGAAAACGGATCCTCGCCATTCTGATCCTATCGATCGTTCTGATAGTAGTGTTTCTTTATATTCTGATCCTATCGATCGTCAAAAAAGTGTATCTCAGATTATACAGATAATTACAGAGTGTTATTTCGAATCTATCGATCGCATTAACAGAGGTTTTGGATTATTTCCGCATAATAGAGGAGAAATCATATTGATACCAATAAGGAGGAATAATTATTCTAAATATGTATAGATATATATATAAATTGATCAATCGGTACTTATGCCGACAAATTCTTACGGGAAATGGGAATTGTGCTTACTTTGGGGTAATTATGCCGACGTCAGCATAATTCCACCGAAAATTCAACCATGTATCCGTACTTATGCCGACACACAAAAAATCGGAAAATTATCTTTGTGAGCCCCGCTTTGACGTTATAATATTAATGAAGGATTGAAGGTATAACGTGGCCTCCGGCACTTCGAATGAGGTTATAACTTCAATCCTTCATTAATATTATATGATCAAAGTGTGCTTTTTTACCCGTGAGGGGTATTTAGGTATGTGGGTTATTAGATATTTGGGTTATTGGTTTTTTTGCATTATTCTATCAATTAATATTCTCCCCCTTATATCTGAGTCGTTACATATGTTTTATAACCTCAAAACACCAAGATAACACGTAGTGTCTCCATAAGTACCGATACTGGTGTTTGTATATATATATATATGGGTGGTTCTCTGTGACATCGAAGATGAAAAAAATAAATATTGCTATAACTGTGGGAATATGTTTTAGAGGTATCCAGTAGTTCTCCTGAATTTTTTCAGATTTTTTCTGAGCCATTATTTTAAGTAACAGAGAGTCAAAGTTGACATTTTAGCACTTTTTTGCATTATATGCCCATTTTCATGAATTTTTAGCTCCCAGGGGATGCATTTTTCACTAAAAACATAAGTATGACTTTTTTTGTAAAATTTTCCGAACTTTTCATTAAAAATACTTGTAAAGACATAAATGTATGCTGTCACACTCTTGTAAGCCATTTAAACCTTAAATAGTGAAAATCAGCAATTCTGCTCCTGACTCTGGTAACCTAATACTGTCTAAAAGATGTCTTTTTATAGTTAGAAACTGCCTAAAAATTTCCAGAGTGGGTCTAAATCATTAAGATCACTTATGGTCAAAATATCCGGGAAAAGTGCCCGAAATATTAATAGAAATGTATATTTGTTGCCTTATAACGATGAATCTAGTAGCATGATCATTGCAAAAAAATTTATGCACTTACCTTGGAATGGTAGAAAAGTATCTCCATTTGTTTCAGTATCCATCTAATCCCCTGTAAGCTGCTAAAAATACAAATATTATTATACAAATGTAAAAAATTAATTTTTAAACATTTATAATGCTGAATTTTTAGTTTTACATCCCATACAAGAATTATAATACTAATCTGAAGGATTACTATAAATATATAAACATCATTATTACAATAACTGAATATACGTATTTAATACAAAAGATATATAAATAAATCGGATATATAATTATAATGAATAATATGATAACGTGACAGTGACAAGTTTGTGAAATCTAAACAATGTATTGCTGAATAATAATAATAATAATAATGTTGATACCTTTATAGTAATCCTTCAGATTAGTATTATAATTCTTGTAAGGGATGTAAAACTAAAAATTCAGCATTATAAATGTTTAAAAATTAATTTTTTACATTTGTATAATAATATTTGTATTTTTAGCAGCTTACAGGGGATTAGATGGATACTGAAACAAATGGAGATACTTTTCTACCATTCCAAGGTAAGTGCATAAATGTTTTGCAATGATCATGCTACTAGATTCATCGTTATAAGGCAACAAATATACATTTCTATTAATATTTCGAGCACTTTTCCCGGATATTTTGACCATAAGTGATCTTAATGATTTAGACCGACTCTGGAAATTTTTAGGCAGTTTCTAACTATAAAAAGACATCTTTTAGACAGTATTAGGTTACCAGAGTTCGGAGCAGAATTGCTGATTTTCACTATTTAAGGTTTAAATGGCTTACAAGAGTGTGACAGCATACATTTATGTCTTTACAAGTATTTTTAATGAAAAGTTCGGAAAATTTTACAAAAAAAGTCATACTTATGTTTTTAGTGAAAAATGCATCCCCTGGGAGCTAAAAATTCATGAAAATGGGCATATAATGCAAAAAAGTGCTAAAATGTCAACTTTGACTCTCTGTAACTTAAAATAATGGCCCAGAAAAAATCTGAAAAAATTCAGGAGAACTACTGGATACCTCTAAAACATATTCCCACAGTTATAGCAATATTTATTTTTTTCATCTTCGATGTCACAGAGAACCACCCATTTATATATATATATTTTACAACAAAAAAACAAATTATTAATAATAATAATAATACAAAAATTAATAACTATAAACGATAAAAATATTATTGTTCGTCTCGAACTGATACAAAACCAGTGAGCCGAACTCAAAAATATTTCGCTTTTAAAACGAGTCCACAAAATTCACGCAATGAAATTAAAGATGAAATTACGGTTGCGCAGGGGGGGAAATTTTCCTTCTTGCGTAGCAAGGAAGGATAGCCGCGCGGTATATGCCGTATAAAGTATAGGTTCTCTCTCTCACTCTCGTTACTCGTTACACTCACGCCGCGCGAGTCTATCGCCGGCTAGTTGGGATTTTCTCACTCTGTCCTACTAGCGGACTCGTACTCACTCAGCACTATACGATTCCGCACTGGTTCCCTCTCACTCTCTCTCTCTCTCTCTCTCTCTTTCTCTCTCTCTGTGGTGGATGAACTAGGCTCTAGTGCATCCTGGCTTGACACATCTAGGGGGTTCCTCAGGGAAGTGTCCTTGGCCCATTTATTTTCTCTATCTTTATCAATGACTTGCCGAGCGTCTTAAAACACTCTGATCACATGGTTTTCGCGGATGGCACCCAAATCTATCACTCTTTCCTTCCTGCTGATCTCGCCCAAGGAGTCCAGAGAATCTCAGATGCAAATGCGGTAGAAAAATGGGCGAGATCAAACGGATTAAATCTGAATATAAACAAAACGAAAATGTTAATATTGGGTAGTCAGGCTTTTATCTCGCGCATTGATTTAGATTCGGCCCCTAAGGTCAAGATCGGTGACAATTTTCTCGAGTATGCTTTAGAGGTCAAATCACTGGGCGTTTGGATTACCCCCACCCTGGATTGGTCTCGTCAGGTCGCGTCGATATCGCAGCGTGTTCATGGAGTCTTGCACTCTCTGAGATTCTTCAAACGTGCTCTCTCGTGTCAAAATAGGAAACATCGTGTAGAGTCGCTTGTTTTCCCACACTTTGACTACGCCTGCGCAGTCTTTCACGATCTAGACGCCACTAAAAATCTAAAACTCCAACGTTTATTAAACGCATGCGTTCGCTATGTGTGAGGAAACATACCTTGGAGAGAGCACGTAACGCCCTACCGCCTCAAACTGGGCTGGTTGTCGGTCGAGCTGAGGAGATCCCTCTTCATCGGCTGTAGTGCCTATAACATCATCTCCCATAAATCCCCATCCTATATCGCTCGCTACTTTATCCTACGCGATGCTTCCTTTTCATCTCGATCTTCCTCCCGTCACCCACCTTTGTCCCTTTTCTATCTCCCTCCTAGAACCAAAGCCTTCAATAATTCCTACCCAATTACAGCTTCTCGCCTTATTAACTGTCTACCCTTTACTAACTTCGACCCGCTCTTCTTCCCTTCCTTTAAATCCTCATTGGCACTACATCTCTCTGAGCTTGATCGACAAGCGTGGGAGTCGAGAGTGGTGGATGAAGGTTTGCAGTGCCCTCCCTTGTCCGATCTATAGTCATTATTCTCTATTCTAGTCACGGTTTGTTGTACTTCGTCTTTATGTATGTATTATTTATTTAACTATGTTTTTTACTTTTTCGTGCGACGTTATATTCATATTTATTTTTTACCATGTTTTATGCGTTTTTATTATTTTTCAACGCTCTGATTTTACTCTGTATGCGACCACGATTTTATTCTGTTTTCATTTTAGTTATTAAGTTAATTTATTTTATTTTATTTTATTTTATTTTATTTTATTTTATATTATATATTAATTTTTATTATATAGTAATTTTTATAATTTTATCATTATACTTTGTTTTATTTTGTATTTTGTATTTGCCAGTTACATTTATATACTGTTATATTATTTTGTTATATTTTATTGTTTTTCCGATAATTCTTGTAAGGGATGTAAAACTAAAAATTCAGCATTATAAATGTTTAAAAATTAATTTTTTACATTTGTATAATAATATTTGTATTTTTAGCAGCTTACAGGGGATTAGATGGATACTGAAACAAATGGAGATACTTTTCTACCATTCCAAGGTAAGTGCATAAATGTTTTGCAATGATCATGCTACTAGATTCATCGTTATAAGGCAACAAATATACATTTCTATTAATATTTCGAGCACTTTTCCCGGATATTTTGACCATAAGTGATCTTAATGATTTAGACCGACTCTGGAAATTTTTAGGCAGTTTCTAACTATAAAAAGACATCTTTTAGACAGTATTAGGTTACCAGAGTTCGGAGCAGAATTGCTGATTTTCACTATTTAAGGTTTAAATGGCTTACAAGAGTGTGACAGCATACATTTATGTCTTTACAAGTATTTTTAATGAAAAGTTCGGAAAATTTTACAAAAAAAGTCATACTTATGTTTTTAGTGAAAAATGCATCCCCTGGGAGCTAAAAATTCATGAAAATGGGCATATAATGCAAAAAAGTGCTAAAATGTCAACTTTGACTCTCTGTAACTTAAAATAATGGCCCAGAAAAAATCTGAAAAAATTCAGGAGAACTACTGGATACCTCTAAAACATATTCCCACAGTTATAGCAATATTTATTTTTTTTCATCTTCGATGTCACAGAGAACCACCCATTTATATATATATATTTTACAACAAAAAAACAAATTATTAATAATAATAATAATACAAAATTAATAACTATAAACGATAAAAATATTATTGTTCGTCTCGAACTGATACAAAACCAGTGAGCCGAACTCAAAAATATTTCGCTTTTAAAACGAGTCCACAAAATTCACGCAATGAAATTAAAGATGAAATTACGGTTGCGCAGGGGGGGAAATTTTCCTTCTTGCGTAGCAAGGAAGGATAGCCGCGCGGTATATGCCGTATAAAGTATAGGTTCTCTCTCTCACTCTCGTTACTCGTTACACTCACGCCGCGCGAGTCTATCGCCGGCTAGTTGGGATTTTCTCACTCTGTCCTACTAGCGGACTCGTACTCACTCAGCACTATACGATTCCGCACTGGTTCCCTCTCACTCTCTCTCTCTCTCTCTCTCTCTTTCTCTCTCTCTGTGGTGGATGAACTAGGCTCTAGTGCATCCTGGCTTGACACATCTAGGGGGTTCCTCAGGGAAGTGTCCTTGGCCCATTTATTTTCTCTATCTTTATCAATGACTTGCCGAGCGTCTTAAAACACTCTGATCACATGGTTTTCGCGGATGGCACCCAAATCTATCACTCTTTCCTTCCTGCTGATCTCGCCCAAGGAGTCCAGAGAATCTCAGATGCAAATGCGGTAGAAAAATGGGCGAGATCAAACGGATTAAATCTGAATATAAACAAAACGAAAATGTTAATATTGGGTAGTCAGGCTTTTATCTCGCGCATTGATTTAGATTCGGCCCCTAAGGTCAAGATCGGTGACAATTTTCTCGAGTATGCTTTAGAGGTCAAATCACTGGGCGTTTGGATTACCCCCACCCTGGATTGGTCTCGTCAGGTCGCGTCGATATCGCAGCGTGTTCATGGAGTCTTGCACTCTCTGAGATTCTTCAAACGTGCTCTCTCGTGTCAAAATAGGAAACATCGTGTAGAGTCGCTTGTTTTCCCACACTTTGACTACGCCTGCGCAGTCTTTCACGATCTAGACGCCACTAAAAATCTAAAACTCCAACGTTTATTAAACGCATGCGTTCGCTATGTGTGAGGAAACATACCTTGGAGAGAGCACGTAACGCCCTACCGCCTCAAACTGGGCTGGTTGTCGGTCGAGCTGAGGAGATCCCTCTTCATCGGCTGTAGTGCCTATAACATCATCTCCCATAAATCCCCATCCTATATCGCTCGCTACTTTATCCTACGCGATGCTTCCTTTTCATCTCGATCTTCCTCCCGTCACCCACCTTTGTCCCTTTTCTATCTCCCTCCTAGAACCAAAGCCTTCAATAATTCCTACCCTAATTACAGCTTCTCGCCTTATTAACTGTCTACCCTTTACTAACTTCGACCCGCTCTTCTTCCCTTCCTTTAAATCCTCATTGGCACTACATCTCTCTGAGCTTGATCGACAAGCGTGGGAGTCGAGAGTGGTGGATGAAGGTTTGCAGTGCCCTCCCTTGTCCGATCTATAGTCATTATTCTCTATTCTAGTCACGGTTTGTTGTACTTCGTCTTTTATGTATGTATTTATTTATTTAACTATGTTTTTTACTTTTTCGTGCGACGTTATATTCATATTTATTTTTTACCATGTTTTATGCGTTTTTATTATTTTTCAACGCTCTGATTTTACTCTGTATGCGACCACGATTTTATTCTGTTTTCATTTTAGTTATTAAGTTAATTTATTTTATTTTATTTTATTTTATTTTATCTTATTTTATTTTATATTATATATTAATTTTTATATTATATAGTAATTTTTATAATTTTTATCATTATACTTTGTTTTATTTTGTATTTTGTATTTGCCAGTTACATTTTATATACTGTTATATTATTTTGTTATATTTTATTGTTTTTCCGATACTTCTTTATTCTTATGTTTTATTTTTCTATTGTTTTAATGTTATTTGCACTCATGTAACTGCTGTGTATACGTGGTTTTCCCTAAAATACCGAAATAAATAATCAATCGATCAATCAATCATCTCTCTCAAAACTACAATATACGGCCAGGGATACCCGCGCGTTCCTACTCTAACGCGAACCCGAACATTTCAAATTTCTCTCTCTCTCTCTCTCTCTCTCTCTCTCTCACTCACTCACACAAACGATTCAATTGTAATGGCATGCGTCCATGCCATTATCAACCTATATGCTCTCTCTCGCTCACATACACACGCACGCGATTTACAAAGCAAAATTTTCTAAAAATAAATAACCCGCTGTTTCCTAAATAAGTACATATAAACCTGCACATATAAGTAACACTTATTTAAAAAAAATAAGAAAAATTCTACCGATCCGAAAATCCTCGACACGCAGGCGGTAAAACTACCGTCCTATCACGGTCGCCATTTGTAACGTGGTATTTCGTCCTAATACCAGTTACAATTTATTTATTCATTTTTTACAGGGATGACGGCCCGAAGAACGCGTCTTAATCGTCGCCGTGGGTTAGTAAGTTAACCCGTCGGGACACGGTAGCGGATATAGGACGATCTCCTACGTACCGACACACGTGGCGGGAAAATCGGGAATCGGAATCTTGATTGCGGGTTAATTTATAATTAATAACGCGAGCGTTATATTAACATAAAATAAATAATCATTTATTTAGAAAAGATTACACGGAGGTGCTCGACCATGTATAACGGGGAGTTCTCCCGGTCGCATGGTATATACACGGCAAGCAGGGAACAAACATGCATGCACACACACTCTACACACTCTAATATATAGCGACTGACGTCGGGTATTTACCGGGCTGGCTTGTCCATTGGCTCTGGTGTGAGTCATCGCCCCGACGTCTGCTGGCCGGTGGAGTCGGCCCGGTTTCCCGTCGTCCTCGACGGTAATCTGCAGATGCGGCCTGATGTCGCGGCGATTCGCCTACCTCGGGGAATACTCAACCCGAGGTATGTGGTCCTTCGCACTGCACTTACATGAACTCACGACACTCACGTACGGCTTCCCGGTGCACGGACGAACCGGTCCGGTACTTCCCGTGGCGCGTGTCACGAAGTGTAAACGGGGTAGCTGTCGCGGTCGAGATTGGCAGCGTACTCAGCTTTTCGGGAATACGACTATTCCCGAAAAGTACCTATACACATACAATAACAATTGAATATACGGATGCTCGCACACATCCTCGGTCGTTGATATAAACACGCGCGTTTCGTGGCCTTGAATAGGCAACGCACGAAACAATAACAACGTGCGAGATTTTAAGATACAATATTTTATATACACATGAAATAATATAATACTTGAAGTATTATTTATTTCATTTCAACGACGTCTCGTCGCAAAAGTAATATGCTACAGAAATTTAACAACCTAGTTGTTGCCCTGTTTTTATTGATATGTAAATTTACATTCAAATATGAATTTAAAGCTACTTTCAATACCTGTGGAATGTCAAGAATTGACAACGATTTTGTTGCTGGTCAAAATTAAGTAAATAAATAATAAAAGAATATTTTTTTATGTGAACGGTGCCTCTAGAATTCATGCCGATTTTGTTGTTAGACAAAATCAAGTCAATAAACAGTCCTGAATTGGTTGCTTTAATGGAAACCAAAAAAATAGGGATGTGCATAGCTCGAGCCTACATGCGCAGTTCCAGCTCGGCTCGGCAGAGATGGCTCGAGCCAGCTCTACTGGCTCTAAAGCTCGAGCCGGCTGCCGAGCTCAAGCGAGAAGCTCAAGCTCAAGCTGAGCTCAAGCTGAGAATAGAGTATTTAATATTTTCTATAACTTACTAATGAAATAACATTTAACACTTTAAATTATTATGCAGAAAAGTATATTCAGCTACTCGCTCTGGCAGCAACTATGCTCCGTCGATACAGTAGGTTCCATTATCAGTATAATACGCCATTTAGCGTACAATTCAGATGATGTTGGTAGATGGCGTTGTTATACTAACATTGTGATTTAATTTTGTGGAGATAATATAACCTATGAGCTTGAAGGAATTTATTCTCTGTCGATCGAATGACAAAAAATTTTTTTTCTGTAACTTTGGGAATGTCTTCTTAACATGTAAAATCTCTGTAAACAAGAAATGTGTACTAAAAAACAGAAAACTTTTATATGAATTCAGTTACGTAATGAAATATTTTTAATACCTTAATCCGATAAATTCAGGATTGTTTACTTATAATAGAGTTGCCGGCAAGCCGGCAGATAGTACTGTACTTGTATAGTTAGTAGTCATTGATATTTTTACTCACTATGGAGTGATAACAATTTTAATAAATTGTTGACTTTTTATAACAATACGAATCGGAAGCTATAATCTATATACCTACTCAATAAAAATTTAGTATACTATAAAAATTTTCGTGTATTTATTTGCACATTTGTATTAGAAAATTGTTTTTTTTCTCTATAAACTTATAATTAAAAAAATTCTGTGTAATTTTAATGCATGCTATTAATAGAAATATGCATATCATGTATAGTTCTAATCAATTTTTGTAGATTTATATTTTATAAAATTAAAATGTGTATTTTTATTGCACATTCACTTAAAAAAGGGGTACAACTACTATAAATTATTTTCATTCAATTATCTAATAAAAATTGCTTACCACTTTTTAAAAATCTGTGCAAAGGTGATCTGACACCTGTCACAGAATTAGTTATATGCAATAAATAAAATAATATATTTACATCCTAATTACGCAAACTTAACCTAATAATATCCCCATGAATTCATTCCCCACTCTTTACTACAATCCAGCACCCAAGCATTCTCAATAAAGACACAAGCAGCAATTATTGTTCTCGTTGACCAGGAACGAGCCCAATGAGCCAAGACGAACGCTAGCATTAGCTCTCCAAAAACCCATGAGTTGATCAAACAGAAGGCAAAGAGGTCCTTCTCCAATGAGCAGGGGCTGTATGTCCTCTACGAGCTCAATCAATGAGGAACAGCAACACGTACTCTGAATGGCTCCGTTGAATGATGACGCCTCGTGCAGGGTTTTCTATGAAAATATTAAAAAATGAGAAGGAGCACACTACTAAGGAATGGGATACTGGGAAACAGGAAACAAGGACGTATAAAAAGGAATACAATTGCCTGCTGATATGAACCGAGAGGTTAGAAATTTATAGCGTAAGATTTTATTTTGTTATTGTCGCGGTAGTAAAATCTACTATCTTCTTTAATAAACTGAATATAGTTAGGAGTAGACTTCCCTCCGTATATAAATAAGTTAACTATATATAAAGTTTGAGGCAAAAATATTATCTTGTTTTTATGTAAATACACATTATATTATAATTATTCAATTATAATCGATAATTTGAGATACTCAGTCGATAAGGTAGGGAGGATAAAAATTGACTTTGGAATACCCTTAAAGTTAAATTGTTTGTGCGGCGTCTTCCCTTAAAGTAACATCGCAAAAACAAGAGACATTTTCAAATGTAGCAAAATTAAATCTATTGTAAAGATTGAATAATAACTGCAAGGCTAGCTTCCTAGCTGTTGTTTCAACATTTATTAATCCATGAATATTAAACTCTTCGTCATCTTCATTTTCTTGAGAAGAAAATTTGTTTTTTAGATCTTTAATATTTCATAGCAACTGCTAATATAAATCCACTGTCACGCATATCCGTGCATTAGCGGTACATTTTTGCACCGTGAGATAAGCCCCCAACCGTAGCGAGGGGGGTAATCATGATAAAATAATTTCTACCACGCAGCGCTATAAAATAATATTTCTAATATAAATAAAAACAGTTCTTAAAATTTAAAAATCTTTTGTATTTTAACAATTTAATGTATTGTTAGTTGCATAAACCAACAATAACTTAATTATACCAAGTCAAAATTTACAAAATAACGTATTAAAAATAATGTATTAAATATTCAAAAATTACTTTTTCTTTAATTGTATACAATATATTATGTTTTTGTTCTTTATACATCTCGGGGAAATGTTTCTCGAAAACGTAGTGCATGATAGTATTTGATACTGCGGAAATTTTTTTTGTAATAATTTCCGAAATCCTTTAGTTATATTAATGTCGTCCACGTAGTTGAAATTGTGGATTAGGTATTATATCGATCATTGATGAACGCACTGTATTGTTTACATTACATTGCAACGTTTCGATGGAAATTCTCCATCCTCTTCAGGCATTACCTTTATTACACATATTTTACATTAGATTATAATAACAAGATTGAATATACATATATTATAATTATTACATTGGTAACTTACTACACGTCAATATTCATTAAAAATTATAAAAATTCTTTCGTAGTATCTCTGAATCGTTGCACTATGAATTAAAGACAAAGTATAATAAATACATATTCTCGAAGATAAGTACTGCACAGAAGTTAAGGTTATATAGCCAACATTTACCTCTCCTTTATGTGATTTACACATTATTATAAAAATAGAAAACAATAAAATAAAATAAATAAATAATTGGAACAAAACACAACGTAGTTAACACAAAGAAAAAGCAAAAGCAGTCAGGTAAAAATAAATGAAAATATGATAGATGGTTATTATATGAGCCATTTAAATCTTATTGACATGCGCAATTATGTACAATTATTAGATAAGCGCGCGAAATATTATAATACGGCGCGAAAATTCAAAACTTGTAATTGTATATTATAAGTATAATTTCATGATAGGGAAATTAATACATAATAATAATTTTAACATTTAATTAATACATTATTTTTATTTAAAAATTATTTTTACCAAAACTCAAATCACTCATAATACAATTAATCCGCGGCTATTGTAACCTGACTAGAAATTAGTTAAGACATAAAGGAGAAATAAATATTAGCTATCTATAATTTACTTTCATTTTATTAACAATATCATTATTGTGATGACTAAGATTTCTAACATCTTCCTTTACATTTATAGGATTATTTTCTATTTTAATATGAAGCATTTCAGATATAATTCTTTTCCTCCAATTGCATTCCTTATCAACAATTTTTACATTTTCAAAATCAAAAGAATGATTATAATCACTAATATGATCATTAATTACATATTGATTGTTTGATTTCTTTGTATTAGATATATGTTCCTTTATTCTACATTTTAACTGTCGTTTAGTTTCTCCAATATATGCCAAATTACAATCTTGATTTTACATACATTTGATTTTTATGAAAAAACCAAAAGTTCTTTGAAATACAACAATATTAGAGTGGTACCAAAAATTCCTAATAACTTTAACAGTATCATTGTGAGAGGAAAAGATAAAAATTCCAGAGACTCCGAAACTAACGTAGTGTATAGAATAAAGTGTAAAGATTGTAATTCGGCATATATTGGAGAAACTAAACGACAGTTAAAATGTAGAATAAAGGAACATATATCTAATACAAAGAAATCGAACAATCAATATGTAATTAACCCTTTAACGTCAAAATTGCAGTTTTCGGTAGTACTAACTTTGACTGAATATCTATTTATGAAAGCTTTGGAATTTTCTTCCAAAAATTCATACCCGACTATTTTCAAGGTTGCTCTTTTGGAATCCGTTGAGAAAATTTTGAAATTTTTCCATTTTCCATTAAAATTTTTCATTTTAAGTCAAAAAAACGTGATTTTTTTGACATAATTTTTTTTTTAATCAAAATTTTCGACTTGATTAGGTATTGCAATGCAACTAGAACCATTATAGACCGTGCATTTTTTATATAACCTTTCGACTGGTACCCATAGATTTTCGAAATTCAACATGGTGGATTCAAAATGGCGGCTTTCTCCCGGAAAATTCGTCAAAAAGTTCAGGAATTTTTTACACAATAATGATGGACTTTAAGAATAAATGTTACTGAATAAAAAGTTCTTAGAATTGATCAAAGAATACGGTAGAATTTTTTCAGATTTTTTTAACAATTATAAAAATTTATCAAATTTTCAAAATTTTCAAAAATTTTCAAAATTGTAAAAAAATTCTGAAAAAATTCTACCGTATTCTTGGATCAATTCTAAGTACTTTTTATTCAGTAAGATTATTTCCTAAAGTTCATCATTATTACGTAAAAAATTCCTGAACTTTTTTACGCAGAAAAGTTCAATTATAATTACATATACTTTTTTCATGCTTACATATTAAAAATCAAACATCTTTAGCCATTGTTTTTGTTCTTATTCAATGATGCCCAATTCTTACCACGTGGAGGTAGATGTTTCTAAAAGAATCTTCTTTTTTTTTCTTTTTCTTTCTCTTCTTTTTTATATTTTTTTATAAATTTGATAAATTTTCTAAATTGTCAAAAAATTCTGAAAAAATTCTACTGTATTCTTTGATCAATTCAACTCAATATTTTTTAATGCGTAAGCATAAAAAAAGTATATGTAATTATGATTGAACTTTTCTACATTAAAAAGTTCAGGAATTTTTTACGTAATAATGATGAACTTTAGGAAATAATCTTACTGAATAAAAAGTACTTAGAATTGATCCAAGAATACGGTAGAATTTTTTCAGAATTTTTTGAAAATTTTGAAAATTTGATAAATTTTTAAAATTGTCAAAAAATTCTGAAAAAATTCTACTGTATTCTTTGATCAATTCTAAGAACTTTTTATTCCGTAACATTTTTTCTTAAAGTCCATCATCATTGTGTAAAAAATTCCTGAACTTTAGACGAATTTTCCGGGAGAAAGCCGCCATTTTGAATCCGCCATGTTGAATTTCGAAAATCTATGGGTACCAGTCGAAAGGTTATATAAAAAATGCACGGTCTATAATGGTTCTAGCTGCATTGCAATATCTACTCAAGTCGAAAATTTTGATTAAAAAAAAAATTATGTCAAAAAAAATCACGTTTTTTTGACTTAAAATGAAAAATTTTAATGGAAAAAGGGAAAATTTCAAAATTTTTTCAACGGATTCCGAAAGAGCACCCTCGAAAATAGTCGGGTATGAATTTTCGTAAGAAAATTCCAACGCTTTCATAAATAGATAGACAGTCAAAGTTAGTACTACCGAAAACTGCAATCGGAGGAAAAGAATTATATCTGAAATGCTTTATATTAAAATAGAAAATAATCCTATAAATGTAAAGGAAGATGTTAGAAATCTTAGTCATCACTATAATGATATTGTTAATAAAATGAAAGTAAATTATAGATAGCTAATATTTATTTCTCCTTTATTTCTTAACTAATTTCTAGTCAGGTTACAATAGCCACGGATTAATTGTATTATGAGTGATTTGAGTTTTGGTAAAAATAGTTTTTAAGTAAAAATAATGTATTAATTAAATATTAAAATTATTATTATGTATTAATTTCCCTATCATGAAATTACACTTATAATATACAATTACAAGTTTTGAATTTTCGCGCCGTATTATAATATTTCGCGCGCTTATCTAATAATTGTACATAATTGCGCATGTCAATAAGATTTAAATGGCTCATATAATAACCGTCTGTCATGTTTTCATTTATTTTTACCTGACTGCTTTTGCTTTTTCTTTGTGTTAACTACGTTGTGTTTTGTTCCAATTATTTATTTAGTTATTTATTTATTTATTTTATTTTATTGTTTTCTATTTTTATAATAATGTGTAAATCACATAAAGGAGAGGTAAATGTTGGCTATATAACCTTAACTTCTGTGCAGTACTTATCTTCGAGAATATGTATTTATTATACTTTGTCTTTAATTCATAGTGCAACGATTCAGAGATACTACGAAAGAATTTTTATAATTTTTAATGAATATTGACGTGTAGTAAGTTACCAATGTAATAATTATAATAAAGGTAATGCCTGAAGAGGATGGAGAATTTCCATCGAAACGTTGCAATGTAATGTAAACAATACAGTGTGTTCATCAATGATCGATATAATATCTAATCTACAATTTCCGAAATCCTTGGTGATATACTAAATTACACGTTTCATAGTCAAGGACCATCATTTCGGCGATTAATTGAGTAATTTCTTTCGCTTCATTGCTTTGCGATGACCATTTAGCAAGTAACGGAGTTTGTTCTACAATTAATGGTTTAATTAATAAAAGTATAAATAAATGTACCAATAACATCAATTGTACTGATCAAGAAGTTTAAAAACAAAATAAAGTGAAACATATATAAAATAAATTCTTATAAAATACCAGAATTATTAGGGTTAGATTTAGAATGAGTACTAAAATATCTTTTCAAAATAGTCGTTGTTTTGCCATGAATTTTAAAACTCTTCCCGCATGTTTTACAATTCACTATATTATCGGTTACTTTTTCAATAAAAAATTGCCATATATTATTTTTTGCAGGCGAATCATTTGAGCTTTCTTGTGATGCCACACTGCTTTCCATTTCTTTCATTAACAAAATATATATTTACAAGTATGTGAATACCTAATATATGCTAACATAAGAATCTTTGCTGAAGAAATAAATTACTATTAGGATAATAAACTATTAATAAACAAATGAATAGTAGGGAAAACTCAAGTACAAAAATTACGAAAAGGCAAAGAGTAAAAAAATAATAGTAGACAATAAATTAGATCTAATATTAAGACACATGTACGTCTATATATGCACACACACACACACACACGCGCGCGCGCGCACACACACACACGCACGCACACACATCTAAGCTACGGTGCATCCTGTCGGCGAGCCTGCAGAATAGTCGCACGAAAGGTGGCTCATGCTTATAGAACCGTGTCAGATATAGCCCTCTCGGTGATCGCGGGAATTCCTCCCATCATTCTTTTGGCGATCGAGAGAGCTGATACGTACAGAAAATGTCGGCGTACCTTAGAAAACAGCAGCGAAGCAGCACGTGGTTGCAGCAATCGGTGGCCAAAAAGGACCATCGAATTGTGACAGCAGAGATGGGATTCGGCAAGCGAAGTTCGCTGAACCCACGGCGTCATCCCAGATGTCGCCAAGTGGACGAGTAGAAAACACGGTTTCGTCACCTTCCACCTGCCCTGGTGTCGGGAGAAAGTGGAAGAAAGGGGTGATTTCCGATCTTTTGGAAGGGGACTTTGACACCAGAGGGTATCGAGATGTGCCTTCTTGGTTTGCAAGAAGGTTGGGATGCCATAGTGACCTTCGCAGCATCCATTGTGAGGCGGCTGAACCATATCAGAATAGAAGAAGATCGTGCCAGGGGCGACATTAATAGCCGCCCCACATGCACGAAACAGTGAGGTGATTGCCGATCACGAAGGGCTACACTCTAAACCCTAAAGTTGAAAATCTGGAAGTAGAAAGATTAAAAGCTACATTTTAAACAGTACAAATTAAATTGCGCATTTTCAACTTTAATAAGGATTAAAATGCATGTTTTAATCTTTATGATGCGTAACAGTCGTTAATATTTTTAAAAGATTAATTTTATGATTTTTAATACTTGCCAAAAATTAAAAAGTACTTTTTCAACGTAAGGGGGTTCCATACTCAATTTTTGATGATTAATTAACAAAAAATTAGAACAGTATGTGAAAAAATAAAAAAAAAAGGCGCCTTCGTTTATTGACAATCTAACTGTGTGCTGATTTTTAGATTAAAATATATTATTGCGTTTTTGAGAAAAGTCTTACCAAAAATATCAAATCTTTTCACCTCGTTGAGGTTAGGTTCACATTTTTGGTAAGACTTTTCTCAAAAACGCAATATAATTTTAATCTGAAATTCAGCACAGAGTTAGATTATTAATAAACGAAGGCGCCTCTTCTCTTATTTTTTCACATACTTTTTTATTTACAAATTTACTACTAATAATCACGTATGCCGATAAGATAGGGAGGATAAATATTGACTATGGCACCCCGTTAATAAAAATAGAAAAACTCGTTCGAAATTCTAAAAGATGAATTTCAAAAGTCAAAAGGTTAAAATTACAAAATTATAAATCTTTAGGATAATCAGAGAGGTTTTTCACTTCTATAAAGTTGAAAATGTGCATTTTAATTTTCAGTTAAAGATTGAAAACCCAAAATTAATCTTTTTAAAAATTCTAACGGCTTTTTACACGTCAAAAAGATTAAAATGTACATTTTAATGTTTTCTAAAGTTGAAATTATGCAATTAAATGATGTAAAGTTTAAAATGTATTAATTTATCTGTTTAAGGATTAAAATTTACCTTTTGATCGTTTGATACAGTTTAAAACGTACATTTTATTCTTTTTACTTCCAGATTTTCAACTTTAGGATTTAGAGTGTAAACATGGCATGACTGCCCCTCTCGAAGTAATGCCTTACGGCGGTTTCTGAGGGGGGACGATCAGTTAGGTGGAGGAGCCCTGCCAAGACCAATGGCTGTGTGGTTTTTTAGTGGGTATGGGTCACGCTGACCGAGTCCCACACTCCGTGCGTAAAGAGCATTTTTACCGCCTCCTCAAAAAAAAAAACACCCACATACACGCATGCACGCATATATATATGGGGTATTCCACGTGAAGTGGTCCGATCAAAATTTTAAAATGCACCAAATTTTGGGTACACTTTGCAAATGTTTTTCAGAATACAGAAAAAAATTTTTAGGTACTGGAATCTATTTGCTCAAAAGTTATTCTAACCTCAAAAAGTGAATTTTTCCATATTTTTTTCAACACCAGCTGGGTTTACCGCTATATAACTCAAAATCTATCAACTTTTACTATAGAACATTATATGTAACATTCGTTGCTAATTATATCTAGAATTTATTCTTCTGGGTTAGAATTTCTAATCTCAAGGTCAATGTTACATAAACTACATGTAAATATTCAACTTGAAAAAAGTGTAAGTTCGCCGCAATTGATTTTTTTATCCAAAAGTCTAAAAGAAAGCTTGGAGCAATACCTTTCAAATGGTCTGTAGCATTTTTATGGCCTCCAATTCTGTAAAAAGTTATGACAATTTAAAGAAAGACAAAAAATTCACAAAAATTAACATGGTACCTCCCATTTAATTTAAAAAAATTTCGTGTTTCTTAAATTGTCATAACTTTTTACAGAATTGGAGGCCATAAAAATGCTACAGACCATTTGAAAGGTATTGCTCCAAGCTTTCTTTTAGACTTTTGGATGAAAAAATCAAAGGTGGCGCACTTGCACTTTTTTAAGTTGAATATTGACATGTAGTTTATGTAACATTGACCTTGAGATTAGAAATTCTAACCCAGAAGGATAAATTCTAGATATAATTAGCAACGAATGTTACATATAATGTTCTATAGTAAAAGTTGATAGATTTTGAGTTATATAGCGGTAAACCCAGCTGGTGTTGAAAAAAATATGGAAAAATTCACTTTTTGAGGTTAGGATACCTATATTTTTGCAGAGATTTATATGTGAATCATATCGATTGATCATTGTTACTATTGTAATTTGGTTAATATTTATATTTCCGGAATATAGTAATACTTCTGTATCTTTTAATTAATTGCAAATACGTAATTTAATTGCTTAAAATAATTTTATATAAATGTACACTCAATTTTTACAATATATTATATGATTGTTTTTGCCAGGTTTGTTTTTCATCAGGTCCGGGCCCGAGCGCCTTTTTGAAACATTCCTATCTTTGTATACGGTTTCATCATCACTATATATTCTTGCTGCTCAGAACGAGAATAGGTATAAATAAATAAAAATAACTTTAGATAATAAAATGAATTCGATCTGACGGAGGCGAAGGAAAAAAAAATCTTAAACGTAGATTTTTTGGCAACGTTTCGTTGGCGTGGTCTGCCAACCTCTTCAGGCTGTTTATTAAAAAAATTCACAAAGTTATTTTTTATTAAAATATATACAGAAAATTAAATTTTAAATTTGATCGGACCACTTCACGTGGAATACCTCATACATATAATCACGATCACATACGATGTGACGTCTACTTTGAAAAATCGAAAAAAGTTCAATAAAGTAATTTAATATCTTCATACTTATACATTGATACTTTGATAGATTGAAAGAATTTGTCTGACCACCAACAGATTTGACTTCTAGGCTTCCTCTTGCTTAGTGTGCAGTTTTTCTCAAAGGCTTGGCGGACTTCTTCAGTCAGTCTCCGTGCTGCCTATTCCAGCATGAGAATGTCCTTTACGGCCCCTGGCAGGTCCTCAAGGTTCGTCACCAGGTCTCGTTTGCAGTACTCCCAAGTTGTGTGTCTGGGTTTCTGTTACACCGAGTTTCCTCTAGTGGCCCACCCTCTGTCTCCATGGCAAACTAAGACAGGTTCGACAAGTCGCTGGTTCATCAGTAACCATCCAGTTTCTAATTTTGCATGTTATGGTCCAGAAACACTGTGAGGTGTCAATAACCTCAGCTCTTACTGCATTCTGAAAAGTAAGTTTACGTTCTATTTTGAGGATAACTAGCTCCTTGGTGATGAGGTAGTTTAACAGTGCCGCTCCCCTTTTGTTCACGTAGAAGCTGCTCCATAGTTCATGATGTCCGTTTGCATCACATCCCACGAGGTCCAACATGCCTTGCTTTTGGCAGTGGTCAATCAATCTGACAACCTCCTTTAGAGGAACATTGGTGTCCTCAAAGGGAAAGTAGGCCGAGGCAATGATAAGCTTTCCGATTTCCCTAACATTAATGAAAACAACCATTAGGTCTTTCGTGCACAAGTTCCAGAGGGGAGCAACATTTAGTCCTTTTCTAATAATCCCCCCCCTATTAGTGGCTCCTTTCACAATCCAAGGCCTTTCACAATCCTTGGATTAATGAGAGATATATGTGCACCATGGCCATGCTCCACTGTAAAATTGCAAAAGCGGCTTTGCTATGGTGCAATTTAATTTGGATTATTGACAGAGTTGTGTACTATGTGCTTTCTACCTCCATCTCAATTACGTCCTCTGGCATACCTTCCTGAGCCACCTTAAAGGTGACTCGGCGTACATGTAGCTAGGGTTTAAAGTCCAGGGCCTTGACCTGCGACTCGGGCAGCATGAAAATTCGGAGTTAGTTGTCCTCACTTTCCAGCCTGCCCGATATATCCGAGAGGTTAGTGGCTTACCAGCTTGATGTTTTCAAGAAGGGATTGAACACCTCCAGATGCCGCAGCACTGTAGTCGGTTCTTTTTATGATTTAGGGAGCCAGATAACTGCCTTCAGCATTTTCTGCAGGAGCTCTATCTCTTTAACTTTTGTTAACCTCTCGGGCATTAAGAAGACCGATTTTGAGAGTAGCCATTTCTTGGACCCCACGTCAGAGACCTCAAAGATCATTGCTTCCCCGACGCAGTCGGAGGATTTCTGGGTGAGAGCCACTTCAGGACAGCTCTCTGCGGTCAGGACCACCAAGATGGGGGTTAGCTCTCTGGGCCGCAGTTATGGTACCCTTCCGAAAACCACTAAGCTCTGAAAAAGAGGCATCTGGGTTTCACTTTGAGCTTGCGTTTGCACCACAATGTAGTTTCTTGTCAGGCAAAACTCCGAGCGGCGAGTCCTTGGACTCCTTCTTTTTGTAAAGGCCGGGATTTGCTTTGATCCTGGATGGCTCAGTGGGCCATAGTCAGTAGCCTCATCAGCTGTCTTTAGCTTTTTGAACCTCTTCCGGTATGCCCCGCATTTCTTGTTTGGTAGGTACGGACGAAACACTGGACCAAAAGATTGGCTTAATTCCTCAGTTTAGAGGCACGTGGAACCTTTGGTGTTGAAACACCAGTGGTCACAGCCTCAAAAGCCTTGGTATTCGGAGTTGTTTTGGAGTCCTCTGACTGGTGGGCTTGCGGAATCATAGGTGTTGAGGTTCCCAGCCTCTGGAGCCAGTGAACTTGTAGTGGGAAGTTGGATCGCCTTCCTTTGGGTTGCCTCGGCCAAACTTCGGCTCCCTTCGAGGGTGAGTGTGCCTCGTTGTTATGTTTCAGTTTTTGCAAAAATTTCTCCATTTTGTTCCTACGCTAGGGAAAGCTTGGTCAACTCCGGCAGGTTTTCGCATGTATTACGTTAAAGATGGGTAAGACTAGATACTTGGGAAGGTCGACCGGTATACTCTAGACATTGTTAGAGACTCCTGGTATCTCCCAGGGGCCAACCAATCTGCTTGGTACGGTTAGGGTTGAGCATACCTATCTAGGTTCACCATGTCCAGACAGGGAGTTCTTAGTTAGTTCTTATCAGGACAACCGAACTTCCATGTACCCTTCAAGCAAAAGGGACAAGTCAGCTATGGTTCTCCGCTTACACATTATCGAGTCCCCTTCTCTCTAACGGCTCATGAGGTTAGGTAAGGCTGGGGCCAGGCTGTGGAGGCAGCGGCTTCTCGCTCCGTTCATATCCAATCCACCAAATGTAGAGAGAGTCCCGACGCCGGCCCAGAAAGTGAACTTTAGTTTACTTTACTCTCGAAGGGTCCAATCGACCCCGATTTCAGCTTCGACAAGGTCTCACAACCACTCGGAGAGGATGTCACCTCGTTAAAATAACATATTTTTTTTAATTATTAATTTATACCCTCTATTGTTGAAGTAGTAAATTATCAGTTTTTGAGGATCAATAATAAATAAATCTAATTTATTTATTTAAATGCACATCGTTTTCTCTGTCAGGTTTGCAGACCTCTTCAGGTGCTGTATTTATTGGTCAAATAAATATTTATATCAAATTTTACAATAATTATCAATTTTTTAGAATTACAAATTATATTTTACCTGAATATTGAATATAACGTTACAGCCCAAGTGAGCTTCGTTGAATAACATTTGAAACATAATCAACGAGTATTTATACAAAAACTTAGTAGGTGTGTGTTTACAAACTATACGTCATAGTTTGTGTACATTAGACTCTTTGAATTATGTTCATTAACATTTTTATATTGTCGGTTTAAATGTTGAGTATCTTCTATTCTATTAATCGTTGAATTATTATGACTAATATGTAACATTTCCGAAATGAGTCTTTTTTTCTAACAAGATTTTTTATCTTCTATTTTTACATCGTCCCACTTAAAATGGTGATTTACATTGTTAATTTACTATGTAAAAGTAATAGATTTTACAAGAATGCTGAATCTTTATGATCTGTTCATACTACAATTTTAGCCGCGCCCCTTAGATAAGTATATAACTTATAAAGCGCCCAGAACATAGCGAGCTGATCGTTATATATATTTAACAATTTCAGCAACTAGTAAACTATGTGGTACCACTTCATGCGATCGTGTTTTATTTGCTAAACAGTCATTAGTTTATTTATTGCGCTATACCAATCCCGTTGACTGTGTATATTTATTTCGCTATATTTCCCCCTCTCTCTACAAGTCAACCATTCACTAACTTGTAGTTTCGAGCCTAAACCTTGATGTCAGTTAGCAATTTTTGTGCGTTGATTTTTTTATTTTTATTTTAATAAATTCTACTTATTATTTAAATTCATTTAAAATAAATAAATAAATAAATAAAATAAATTTATGTGTTCGAGTAATTGAATACATCTCACGTACGATTCCTTCTGTGATCTTAAGATTCTTATTTCGCGGTCAATTTCAGATTTGATTTGAATTTTTTACCTTGCTGTTATCTGAAAGCAAATCTCAGAACTTTGCAACGCGGAAAAAATACGTTTGTTTAAACACGGTATGTTTGACCGTATCGCTGAGCAGCCGTGATAATAGAACAAACGTCCTTATGGCAACCACACTGTTACGTAGTATATATTTATTTGCATCATGGATAGCTATGTCAAGACGTCTTAGTAATGCTGCACTACTAATTTTTATCCCAAATGGTACAGTAAATTTACATTAAATTAAACTTTTTTATCGCATATGAAAACAGTATATTTTTTACTTTCTTCCGATAATGCAATTTGCCAAAAGCTATAAGATTAATCAAAATTAGACATGAAATCACGATTTTTCACTGAATAAATATTTTTTCTATCTCTGGTTTGGTTTACTATACCTATATTTTTGCAGAGATTTATATGTGAATCATATCGATTGATCATTGTTACTATTGTAATTTGGTTAATATTTATATTTCCGGAATATAGTAATACTTCTGTATCTTTTAATTAATTGCAAATACGTAATTTAATTGCTTAAAAATAATTTTATATAAATGTACACTCAATTTTTACAATATATTATATGATTGTTTTTGCCAGGTTTGTTTTTCATCAGGTCCGGGCCCGAGCGCCTTTTTGAAACATTCCTATCTTTGTATACGGTTTCATCATCACTATATATTCTTGCTGCTCAGAACGAGAATAGGTATAAATAAATAAAAATAACTTTAGATAATAAAATGAATTAATTCGATCTGACGGAGGCGAAGGAAAAAAAAATCTTAAACGTAGATTTTTTGGCAACGTTTCGTTGGCGTGGTCTGCCAACCTCTTCAGGCTGTTTATTAAAAAAATTCACAAAGTTATTTTTTATTAAAAATATATACAGAAAATTAAACTTCGCACTGTAAAACACTGAGTGATAAGAGAAACAGAAACTAATATACCTTTAATCGGATAAACCGATACGTCCAATGGTTGGATATACAATCAAATTCATGTACATTAATTCATGTACATTTGGAAATTAGAGACATTAATTTTCATATAAATTTTATTAATAAATCGTTGAATAGCCTTAAGTTGAAAATTTGTCATTGTGGTTTGGGTGAAGACATCATTAATAGATTCTTTTATTTGACTTCAAAAAGATTCGTTATGATACGAAATAAACACAATGCGCTTTTCCATACAAAATTAAAAAAATTAAATGAATAAAAAACAAAATTGCTTAACAGCTTGACCACTTCAGACAACAAAAAAAATTGGCTGGTTAATTTGACGGAAGTTGTGATTCCAAAAGAAGTCAGTGATATCGCTTCCCTCGGTCCTAATTATAGTTTGAAATCCAACATTTCCAAATCATTAGTAATAGAAACAATAAAAAATTTGGAAAACTGCTTGCAAAACTTGGAAATCAACAACAACATTAAATCAGAAATAAGGGAAAAAGTGACTGATAATATCAATAAATTTATTAAGAAAAAAACTCATTTAAGCATCTTAGAAAAATCTTTACAAAATAAACTATTCACGACAAAAAAATTTTTAAACAATAATTCAGATTTATTTTTTACTACGTCTAACAAGGGCAATAAAACGGTTTGCATGTATAAGTCTGACTATGTGTCAAAGATGACTGAAATTTTTGCGGATGATGCTGTTTACAAAGTAATTAAAAAAATCCTTTAAAACAGTTACAGATTATCACGTCAAATATTTTAAAAAAATTAAATAATAATGGCCACTTAAAATACAAGTTTCACAATAATGCACTTACTAGTTCAAATACATCCTTAGCTAAGGGGTATAGGTTACCAAAAATTCATAAAATCAATAATCCTTTACGACCGATTATTTCTTTAGTGAATAGTCCTACACATTTTCTTGCTAAAATTATGTATACGGAAATAAAATCAGCTATTAAACTACCAAAGTCACATATAAATAATAGTTTTGAATTAAAACAAAAATTAAAAGATTTTATATTGGGTGATGATTATGTTTTACTGTCTCTGGATGTAATTTCACTGTTCACGAATGTTCCTTGCAACTTAGATTTAGAGAGTTTGGAAAGAAGAATTTCCACCATTAACAACAAATGTACTATCCCGTTTAATGAGATTTTATTATGCACGAAATTTCTGTATGAAAATACCTTTTTTATATTCAATGACACATTTTATCAACAGACTCATGGTACACCTATGGGTTCACCTATCTCTCCACTTTTTGCCGATATTGTAATGGATGACTTGGAAAGTGATTGTTTAAATAAATTATCAACTTTACATAATTGTAAACTGTTATTCTATTTTAGATATGTTAATGATACAATTATGTGTATTAAAAAAGAATATGTAAACTTAGTTATTAACACTTTTAATTCCTACAGTAATAATTTACAATTTACTTTTGAGTTAGAAACAGATAAAAAAATTAATTTTCTTAATATATCATTAATTAGAAACAATGGCCGTATTTTAACAGATTGGTATCAAAAACCTACCGCATCTGCAAGACTTATTAATTACTTTTCAGGTCATCCAATCCAGCAAAAAAAGAATGTTATTTAGAATTTGGTAGACCGAGCAATATTGTTATCCGATGTATGTTTCTATCTAAAATAAATCTAAAAACTGTTCAAAAATTATTATTGACCAATGATTATCCGTTAAAATTCATAAGACAAGCGGTACATTTTCGTATGACTAAAATAAAAAATAGAAATATTAACAAACAGACAAATCTAAACGTCAACCGACTTTGTTACATATCGCTACCTTATTCTACCAATTTTGACAAATTATCATGCATTTTACGTTCTTTTAACAACCAAACATTACCTTCAGTACAAAAAAGTTTCAATTCAATTATTAAATTAGGTAAAGACAAAACAAATAAATTTGAACATACAAATGTAGTATAGTTTATAAGTTTAGTTGTAAAAATTGCTCTGCTTCATATGTTGGTGAAACTAAACGTTCATTAATAACCAGGATCAATGAACATGAAAAAAACAAAAATTCAGAATCGGTAGTAAATCAACATGTAACGCTTTTTAAACACGAATTTAATTGGGATAGCGTAAAAATTGTAGATAGTGAATGTAATTATAATAAGCGTCTTATTTCCGAAATGGTGCATATTAAACTTGATCGTAACAATATTAATAAGAAAGATGATATAAAATTTTTAAATAACTCTTATTTAAGAGTTCTAAGAAATTTAAATGCCTAACTGTCAACTCTAGACGCTGCTTGTGTTTACTTTTGCTACGTATATAGTAACACGGTAATGTACATGAATTTGATTGTATATCCAACCATTGGACGTATCGGTTTATCCGATTAAAGGTATATTAGTTTCTGTTTCTCTTATCACTCAGTGTTTTACAGTGCGAAGTTTAATTTTCTGTATATATTTTTAATAAAAAATAACTTTGTGAATCTTTTTTTAATAAATAGCCTGAAGAGGTTGGCAGACCACGCCAACGAAACGTTGCCAAAAAATCTACGTTTAAGATTTTTTTTCCTTCGCCTCCGTCAGATCGAATTAATTCATTTTATTATATATCACCATGGAGAGCGATTATATTATTTACAATAAAAATAACTTTATTTAAGTAAAAATAACTATGGGCTAACGGAGGTTTCGTGAGAGCGATATTAATAGTTATATCGCCGATTTGATATTTTACTGGGCGCATCGCGATGTTAAAATAGCGACTTTACCTGGCAATACGTCTCGACTCCACATCTCGGAGGGAATCTCGACGGCTTTCCAGGTCGGAACCGGCGATCTTTAAAGTAAAGTAAAATTTCTAAATTCAAATAAACCACTCGCGATTTCAACTTCTATTAAACCGAACTATGCTTTATTATTAATAAATAAAAGTATTTACAACGATACCTTTGGAACTGATCTACTATTAATAACACGATCGCGACCGGCTCTCACACATGCACACGTTCTCCCGCAAATCTTATCGTCCGGCGATTAATAAAGATATTAAATAAAATTAATTCGATCGCCCGTCGAGCTAATCGTGAATTATACTCGACTAAATTATAATTACTGCTTCTCACACACCCTCCAAACAAATAACTACCGCTCCTACAACTACTCTACCACTAAAATGCCTACTGATCTGTTAAACTCAACTGCTCGACAGAACGACCAGGTAGCGAATAATCGAGACTGGCTTCTTCATCTGATTCGTGGCAGCGTGACCAGTTGGCGATTTTCTTTCCTCTTCTCTCTAACGTATTTTGATGTTTATTATGCAAGAGCAACGAAGAGAAAAAATCGCCATTTGGCAAGCCTGATTCGTGGCGTGGTTTGGACCTTCCGAAAGAAGGATTTTTTCCCACATTATATCGTCATCTCTGTCTATACTATTGCGATTCTTATGTCCTGTTGTTTATTCAGGTGGTTGATTGCATGATCATACGCGTAGACGGCCTTAATCTTATTCCCGTCAAAGCCGATTAACCAATAATAGTGGTTTATGTCACCACCATCCCATTAATTATTGTCTCGATCGCGCAACCAATCACCTTTGGCACTCCGGAGGCGCGCAATACAAGTAATTAATTACCGTGATCGGTAATCTAGTCGGTGCTACCGCCCATGCCTACCGGCTATATAACTTCTATTAACTACGCCCGACACACTCATACTTTAATTAAATATAAGTATTTATGGCTATTTATAACTATATACATTGTAACATTAATTACAATTCGCCCCAAACTCTGTCGATGCGTACATACATTTTTAAAAATAATTACCGGCGAGAAATAAATAAAATAATAATTAAAAACCCAATACTGTCGTCGTATACCCACATTTCACGACCTGCGAGTATGTATCCGTGCGCGCGCTTTACGTAAAGATATATGCGTGAATGTGTGTGCACACTGTATATATAGATACACACATATTTATAAAGTTTGTTTATTGATTTAATTACAAACCTTTATAATAAATGAAGTTGCACAAACAGGCTACGAAGGCCATGAATATGATTTTTAGATTACGAAGGCTTACATATCAATGGATACATGTATGTTAATTTCTGTCCTTTACATACTAAACTTACAAGGAGATTGCACATCCTTAGGGAAATGGATTCTTAGCAAACTCAAGGATATGATTTCTACTATAAAAATATGAAAAAAGCTGGAGTTATAGATTCTGGTACCCTTTTTCACGATAGATATAAGCAAAGAACAAAAAATGTCGCCAGAAAAACCCTTGATCATATATAATTCAAAATAATTTTAACAAAAATTTAGCACTAAAATTATATCATTTTTTAGACCATAATTTCGTATAATTTTTATTAAGGATCCATTTTTTAAAAGGTGTGAACTCTCCTAGTTATTCTGTTTGTTCTTTAAACCAATTTTCTTTAAACAAAATTCAATTATTTGTAACTACTTTATTTTGAATTCGAGTTTTATTTCAAATAATATTTTTTCTATAGTTCATCTATATGTACCTTATCATATTGATTTTTGTCTATTAGTACCGAATAATTGCATAGGAAATGTCCTTTCTATATTTGTTCGAAAAGATCTATCGTAATTTAATGAATTCCATGAAAGTTTTAAAAATTGATTTATAAATTCAGTTATATAAATAATTCTGTACAATTTTGAATTACTAAAAATACATGTGTAATATACATTTATATGTTTTTTGTTAAAATTATAAGTTGGAGGATGAACATTCAGGAAAGGAAGAAAGTTATGCTAAATTAGATTGTTTAGAATTCACGCAATCGGAGCATCCTGCTGTCATAGAAACTGAACAAACGTTTAGTAATAAAACAGTGCGTAAGCGTTTAGATGAATCGGAAGTTGTCATAGTTAGTTCAGTTGAAGAAGAGCAGTTGTTACAGGATACAAGCCACGTATCCGTCGTTACAGTTGGTGATGAACCTGAGCACGTTAAGGACTCATCCGATCATCCAACTCATACTACTAAAATTGATGAAAAGAAAACCGTTACTAATGGACAGGTTAGAATGTTTTTATTCAAATATTATTTCTATAATAAAGGATTAGGCAAAAGATATAAAAATTGTGTATTTTCAAAATCTATATTTAAAAATTGTATCGTACAAAATAATTCCGTAAAATACAATGCAATAACTGCTAACCCATTAATGCCAAATATCCATTTGGTACATATATACTTTCAACATCGTGAAAGAGAATCAAATTAGATGAAAAATATTGCATACTATGTTTTCTAATATTTTTTCTCATGAACTTTTGGAACCCAAGGGGATAAATTTGAAAAAAAAATTAATCATAATTTTATCACAAACTATTTTAGCTTAAAAATTACCCCTAAGAACATTAAAAATTAATTTATAGAACATGTAATTGAAAAAGAATCTCAAAAAATTCACATGTATAATATCTCTTAGAACGATATTACAATTTTATATCAATCAATATTAAATAAAATAATGAGTAAAACACTCACAAAGTATTAACAAGTAAGTTGTCTATTCAACAGTCCTGTTACATCAGTACACGTGTAAATTTATTTTATATAATTGTATTAATATTACCCAGTATTTTTATTGTAACATTTGCATTTTATTAAATATATATGCTCGTATAATATAATTCGCAAGCTATATGTAGTGCCAAATTATGCATTAGTATCAAAATTTTTCTGTAGTTTTTACAATTATTCATTTACACTGAAAACTTGAAGATATTTTCATGATCTTCTATGATACTAATTTGAAACACAACTAATATTTTAGAATTTGTAATTTTTCCCCTCCATTGTTGACTTAATAAATTGTCGTGTGTTGAGGGGCAATAATAACTAAATCGAATTTATTTATTTCAGCACACAACATTTCGTCTGCTAGATTTGCAGACCTCTTCAGGTGTAGAATTTATTGGACAAATAAATATTTATGTGAAGTTTTACAATAATTGTCAATTTTTTAGAATTACAAATTAAATGTTACTTGAATATTGAATATAGTTTTATAACCCAAGTGAGCTTCGTCGAATAACATTTGAAAAGAAATCAACGAGTATTTATATAAAAACAAGGCACGTGTGTGTTTACAAACTATACGTCATAGTTTGTGTACATTGGTCTGTTTATATTATATTCATAACATTTCTATATTGACGGTTTAAATGTTGAGTATCTTCTATTCTGTTAATCGTCGAATTATGATGATTGATATGTAACATTTCCGAAATGAGTCTTTTTTTATAACAAGATTCTTTATCAATTATTTTTGCATCTTCCCAGTTAAAATTGTGATTTACATTGTTGATTTACTATGTGAAAGTAATAGATTCTATAAGAATGCTGAATCTTTATGATCTGTTCATACTACAATTTACGTTATTTAAAATATGTACAGTAACAACGGCTTCTGGATTTTTATTGTTCTGATGTTCTTTTATTCGATTTTTTAAGGTAATAAATACCTCACATATCAAAATAATATTAAAAACATTGCCGTTGTCCTGTACCTGAAACAAATATATATGTGATATTAATGTAAGTAACGAGCAAAAAGATACTATTATTGAAACAACTTACCTGACACAAGTAAAGCCCGTGCATTACCCGTGTATAATTGTTGTCGATACCTCCTCCTGGGTTAGGGGAAAACTCCTGCTTGGCTACGTTGACAACTCCTTGAGCACTGGCTTCCGCTGGCCCTGAGACTCGTCACCTGTAGGGAAAACTAGAAATTACAATGATGTTAAATTATATAATTATTTAAACTAAATTACGAGGTGTTAATGATAAATGTATTATGTAGGATAGGTTAGAGGTATGGTTAACATGTGATATTAGTGAAGTTAGGGAAAAGTAAACAAAAGGGTAACAAGAAAGCCTGAGTCATCTTCATCACCGAATTGTTTAAATAGATAAAAGGAAAGGGTGGGAAATAATAGAAGTGATTTGGTTTGTTTTATGTGTTGGAGAGAGAGAAAGAATAATAAACAAAAGGGACTTACCGTAAACGTCGATGTAGTTGAAGGCAGGAGAGATTACTCGCTGTTGATGCTGGAACGTGATGGAGACGCCAACCCGCACGAACAATACCTCCGGATGATGGAAGCTCCTTCCCTCGTAGACGTTGTCGCCGTGAAGTCGCATTGGGTTCGGGTTATCTCCAAAAATACTAAGTCTCCCGTACACACGAAAGTGAGGGAGACAGAGAGAAACCGGACTCGCGCGCGAAGCAGTACTGCCATATGCGTGTACATAGGCGGCGGCGGAGAGGGGGGAGCCCACTCGCATGCACAACGAGGACCGCCGAGAGAGCGCGCCGCTGCAACAAAGCGCGGGACTCTCTCGGAATGAACTACCGTGCGTAAGAGTGAGAAAAGAAGAGTGCGAATTGCACAAGTGGAGGCGCCAACCCAGTTAGCTCTTGGGATTGACTATAATAGTCGCTCCGCTAAATTCAAACGTATATTATGGAAGGAATACAGGTGACAGCAGGATCGGTAACACCTGTTGACCTGCCAATAATGGAAAGCGAGTGCCATATTCAAATTAAGGAAGTCGACAGCGCCGCACCGTGGGTCGGCCTTGATGGAAAATGACGAAAAAGGAAGAAGAAAGCGGAAAAAGGAGGAGAGGTCATTACTAGTTGATCCGTGAGAAGTGATGCCGGTGCTTTTTATAATTTGAGGAGTATTTGGGTAAATTTCGAGTATTGTTTTATTGGTGAAGATAGATATTGTTGTTGGAAGTTATCGCGCAGAGATATAGATATTGAGATTGTAGTTATTATGTTGGAACCATTTTTCTGTGGAGTGATATTGAGGAAATCTTGATTGCGGAAATATATATTGTTGGAATAATCTAATTGTGAAGACTCGCGAGCGGTAAGTGGACTGCCCGCCGGCCACATTTACTTTGTTCATGACAGTAATAATGGTGTGTGTGGATTATGTTCGGTATCGCGATTAATTATTAAATTATTAAATGTAAGATATTAATTATATAAAATTGTCGTGAACTTGAGATTCTATTCTATTTTTTTCCTATGTTGGTTGATATTCGCGACTTCATCTGTGATGTAAGAATTTGTAATATTATGTTAGGGTAATGAATAAAACGAATAAATAATTAATTGTTCCATTATACGGACTACCAAATTTATTTATAACTTTATTTATCCCTTTTGGTTGTGGTTAATTTAGTGGAAAGGAATTTATTTCCCGTTAGCGAGACAAGAATCCACGGCACAGTTAAGAGATTCGTGCACGTGCTGAGTCGGCCATATTAAAATGACGATAAACGAATATTAGTTTCCCTGTTCATTTAATTGAAAATATATATATACAGGGTGTCCCATAAGTATGGACACACCTGAATTCAATTTGACCTTAAGCTTGACCTTCAAGGTTATTTGAAGGTCAAAGAGATTTTTTTAAATGGGAACCCCTATTTTTGACACCGGATTCAGAAAGAGCGAAAAATTTTACGTCCAAAGCGATGGTTTTCAATTTGTTAGAATGACCTTCAAAAGGTAAAATGAAGGTTAAATATTGAAAAATCGTAAACAAGCTATTTTCTTTGAACTTTTTCGGATTAGTGGGCGAATAAATGTCAGAGTAGATTTTGGGATTAACAACCTTGAGTATCTCGACCTTGGAGTTAATTTTCAAGGTCATTCAAAGGTCAAAGTAAATTTTTTATGGACAGCCTTATTTCTGACACCGGATTCAAAGAGAGCGGAGAACGTAATGCCAGAAATGAGTCGCCTTGCCTCTCACGATGGGATGCTTCTTTAACGTGATTCTCCTTTGTCTCTCACGATGGAATGCTTAAGTAAAAAAGTAAAACTAAAAAATTTGCAAAATTGGAAAATTTGCAAAAATAAAAAATTTGCAAAAATAAAAAATTTGAAAAATTGGAAAATTTGCAAAATTCAAAAATTTGCAAAAATGAAAAATTTGCAACAATGCAAGACAGGCTGGTGTCCTGCCGGTGAAGGCAAGACAGTCTGATCCAACCGGGTAAAATAAGCCCTGGATTTGGGTTTAGCAAGTCAAAATACACAAAAAACCACGTACACTCATAAAAAACTGTTTTACCTACTCCGAATCTTACCATTTTAATATGGTTTTTATTCACCTTTTTCACGGTTTTTATAACTTTAAAAAAAATTTTTGGGGATGCCTGAGTAAAAGCTACGTTGGATTCGGATTCAGCACGTCAAATACATAAGAATACATAGGTCTCGTTCCCAGAATAGACCACTTTTTTGAATGCTAGTGTCATTATTATAATAAGAGTATAACTAATAAGATTTCGTCAGTTTTAAGGAATAGATAAACACGACTAATTCTAGCAAATTTATAAAAAATAGCAAGATTGCAAATTTGAGAAAATGTTTAAATATGCAATAATGTGCAGATATTCAAACATTTAAGAGTTACCGGGGGTACCCAGTTAAAATTCTGAGCCCATATTCGGTACGACAGCGCCGCACCGTGGGTCGGCCTTGATGGAAAATGACGAAAAAGGAAGAAGAAAGCGGAAAAAGGAGGAGAGGTCATTACTAGTTGATCCGTGAGAAGTGATGCCGGTGCTTTTTATAATTTGAGGAGTATTTGGGTAAATTTCGAGTATTGTTTTATTGGTGAAGATAGATATTGTTGTTGGAAGTTATCGCGCAGAGATATAGATATTGAGATTGTAGTTATTATGTTGGAACCATTTTTCTGTGGAGTGATATTGAGGAAATCTTGATTGCGGAAATATATATTGTTGGAATAATCTAATTGTGAAGACTCGCGAGCGGTAAGTGGACTGCCCGCCGGCCACATTTACTTTTGTTCATGACAGTAATAATGGTGTGTGTGGATTATGTTCGGTATCGCGATTAATTATTAAATTATTAAATGTAAGATATTAATTATATAAAATTGTCGTGAACTTGAGATTCTATTCTATTTTTTTCCTATGTTGGTTGATATTCGCGACTTCATCTGTGATGTAAGAATTTGTAATATTATGTTAGGGTAATGAATAAAACGAATAAATAATTAATTGTTCCATTATACGGACTACCAAATTTATTTATAACTTTATTTATCCCTTTTGGTTGTGGTTAATTTAGTGGAAAGGAATTTATTTCCCGTTAGCGAGACAAGAATCCACGGCACAGTTAAGAGATTCGTGCACGTGCTGAGTCGGCCATATTAAAATGACGATAAACGAATATTAGTTTCCCTGTTCATTTAATTGAAAATATATATATACAGGGTGTCCCATAAGTATGGACACACCTGAATTCAATTTGACCTTAAGCTTGACCTTCAAGGTTATTTGAAGGTCAAAGAGATTTTTTTAAATGGGAACCCCTATTTTTGACACCGGATTCAGAAAGAGCGAAAAATTTTACGTCCAAAGCGATGGTTTTCAATTTGTTAGAATGACCTTCAAAAGGTAAAATGAAGGTTAAATATTGAAAAATCGTAAACAAGCTATTTTCTTTGAACTTTTCGGATTAGTGGGCGAATAAATGTCAGAGTAGATTTTGGGATTAACAACCTTGAGTATCTCGACCTTGGAGTTAATTTTCAAGGTCATTCAAAGGTCAAAGTAAATTTTTTATGGACAGCCTTATTTCTGACACCGGATTCAAAGAGAGCGGAGAACGTAATGCCAGAAATGAGTCGCCTTGCCTCTCACGATGGGATGCTTCTTTAACGTGATTCTCCTTTGTCTCTCACGATGGAATGCTTAAGTAAAAAAGTAAAACTAAAAAATTTGCAAAATTGGAAAATTTGCAAAAATAAAAAATTTGCAAAAATAAAAAATTTGAAAAATTGGAAAATTTGCAAAATTCAAAATTTGCAAAAATGAAAAATTTGCAACAATGCAAGACAGGCTGGTGTCCTGCCGGTGAAGGCAAGACAGTCTGATCCAACCGGGTAAAATAAGCCCTGGATTTGGGTTTAGCAAGTCAAAATACACAAAAACCACGTACACTCATAAAAAACTGTTTTACTCCGAATCTTACCATTTTAATATGGTTTTTATTCACCTTTTTCACGGTTTTTTATAACTTTAAAAAATTTTTGGGGATGCCTGAGTAAAAGCTACGTTGGATTCGGATTCAGCACGTCAAATACATAAGAATACATAGGTCTCGTTCCCAGAATAGACCACTTTTTTGAATGCTAGTGTCATTATTATAATAAGAGTATAACTAATAAGATTTCGTCAGTTTTAAGGAATAGATAAACACGACTAATTCTAGCAAATTTATAAAAAAATAGCAAGATTGCAAATTTGAGAAAATGTTTAAATATGCAATAATGTGCAGATATTCAAACATTTAAGAGTTACACCGGGGGTACCCAGTTAAAATTCTGAGCCCATATTCGTGTAGAACAACTCCGAAAACCTCGTGGGTAGTGTTTTCAGTGACTCTGAAAATTTCAACGAACAAGTTTGAATTTGGTCTATTAAAGCATTCATTCTGTTTTCAATTATTAGTTTTGTTTTACAATTCTCAACTTATTCTTCATTTCTTTTATTCATTTGAATATGAATCGTCTTTCAGAACGTGAACGAATAACCATTCTCATGATGAGAGGATGGGGTAACATGGTCAGGTCATATCGTCGAGTTGCGGCTTTATTTAATGCAGAATACCGTTTACCGTTGCAACCAGGAATTTCACAAAAAACAGTTGGAAAAACTATTTCTCGTTTTGAGCAAACTGGTAGTGTCAAAGATTGCCCCAAAAGTGGGAGGCGTAAGATTGCGACTGATGAAGAAACTTCTTTGAATGTGGCATTATCATTCATTGAAAATCCTGGAACCTCTATCAGGCAAGTATCTCGGGAAACAAATGTTTGTAGGACTTCCGTTCATAGAATTATGAAACTGTTGAAATTTCATCCATATAAAATCAAATTGGTACAAGAATTAAATGAGGATGATTTTGATCGAAGACTGGAATTTGCCGAATTAATGATGAACCGTATAGATGCGCGGCAAAATTTTTTAAACGAAATAGTATTTTCCGATGAATGTACTTTTCAGTTAGATGGCAACGTTAATCGTCACAATTGTAGGTTCTGGGCATCAGAGAATCCACACTGGTTTTTGGAATCACATACACAACATCCACAAAAACTAAATGTTTGGGCAGGTATCATAAACAATAGCATAGTAGGGCCGTTTTTTATACAAGGTAATTTGACAGGAAAAAAGTATCTAAACATGTTAAGGAATGAAATCGTACCTGCGGTTAATGAGATTGTCGGTGACAATTTTAACACCACTTACTTTCAACAAGATGGGGCGGCCCCTCATTATGCAATAAACGTGCGTAATTATTTAGATGAAACATTTCCAGGACGAGTAATTGGGCGTAGAGGAACTATTGAGTGGCCACCTCGTTCCCCTGACATGTCGCCACTAGATTATTTTTTATGGGGCTACGTCAAAAACAAAGTGTATGCTACTAAACCTGCAAACTTGGAGGAATTACGACAACGTATTATTGACACGATACAGGCAATCCCAAATGAAGAGATTCAAAGAGCAGTTTCATCATTTTATGATCGCATGGGGCATTGTCAACTAAAAAATGGAGGGCATTTCGAGCAAGAACTTTAAATGGTAACTGACGATTTCTGAAAGAATTTTCATCTTGCCTTCACAGGCCAGACACCAGCCTGTCTTGCCTTTAACGGCCGGACACCAGCCTGTCTTGTCTTCACCGGCCGGACATCAGCCTGTCTTGCCTTCACCGGCTAGACATCACGTCAATCGTGAGAGGCAAGGGGACTCACGTTAAGCAAGCTCCCCATCGTGAGAGGCAAGGGGACTCACGTTAATCAAGCACTCCAAAGGAAACAGAACTTACTACGTCCACGTCGTTGTTTCTGGGTAGCGCTAAAAGTAAGGTTAGTAAATTTACGACAATAGTTTCTAAGTGTTTATGAAATTTAACCTTCAATTAACTTTCTCATGTTCACAACGAAAAACTGTAAAATATCATTTCTGGTATTACGTTTTCCGCTCTCTTTGAATCCGGTGTCAGAAATAAGGCTGTCCATAAAAAATTTACTTTGACCTTTGAATGACTTTAAAAATTAACTCCAAGGTCGAGATACTCAAGGTTGTTAATCCCAAAATCTACTCTGACATTTATTCGCCCACAAATCCGAAAAAGTTCAAAGAAAATAGCTTGTTTACGATTTTTCAACATTTAACCTTCATTTTACCTTTTGAAGGTCATTCTAACAAATTGAAAACCATCGCTTTGGACGTAAAATTTTTCGCTCTTTCTGAATCCGGTGTCAAAAATAGGGGTTCCCATTTAAAAAAAATCTCTTTGACCTTCAAATAACCTTGAAGGTCAAGCTTAAGGTCAAATTGAAGGTCACCATCAGATGCATCGTTTGATTTCCTAAAGCTTTTGTATTGAAAGTTTTTTTCCTAGCACCCTTATTTTCCGAGATATTCAGGTGTGTCCATACTTTTGGGACACCCTGTATATATCGATGTTTATTATTATCTGGGGTACATAGTGTACGGGATTTCTTATATTTATGTAGGAAACGCTACGTCACAAGTGATATGGTACATATTGGGATTTTTTTATCTATTTTAACATTGTTTTCAATTGTAATATTGCGTTTTCTTTTATTTATTCCTGTATTTATAAATTCAATAGGATAATCATTGCTTTTTAGCATTTCTGTAATAATATTTAGATTCTCTTTATGAAACTGTTTTTGTGACAATATCATTGCCGTATCTACTAAATTATAAATAATATTACGTTTCTGTTGTATTGTGTGATTAGAATTACAATTTAATAACCGATTTGAATTAGTTGGTTTTCTATACCAGTTTGTAATAATACTATTGTTTTCTTTGATTAGAACATGAAAAGTTGTTAATACCGCTAAACATATGTATTAAAATTTATAAATAATAATTTATTCATAAATATAATGTACTTATTTAAATAAACCTCTTTTCCACCTATTTCTTCTCTTGTAGCAATAATATTATTTCACTCAAAAATTAAAATAAAATGTAACAATAACCAAGAATTAAATACATTATGTAAATTTAGTCAAGAGAACGTAAAGATTGAAGCGGACGTAACGTGAGCGGGTGATTTATCGTGCTGAGCTCGCGAATTCCTCATTGCAAATACCCGAATTTGCAAAGCCAACTACACGTGGTATTCTAAGTAAACCATCTTCATATTTGATATAAGAGAATGCTTGTACATCAATGAGAAATAGTTATCGTAGCCATTTACACACTTATTTTCGTTCTGTATATGCTGACACATATTCACAGGTACGCAGATGTAGTCACAACAATATTGGTCACCTTTCTCCATTCTCTTGATTGAATATCAACCGAGCTCCCGTATTCGTACATCTATTCGCGAGTTTAATTAAAATTTCTCCCATCGCTTCCTCTCTATCTCCCACCATCTCACTTCATACGGCGATAGGTGAACGGATTAGCTCAGTAGGTATTGGTACACCCCGCAACCAACATTATAGAATTCGAATCTTACAGTTTTTCCTCTTCCCCTCCCGCAGTATTGCATCATTGTCTACCTCTCATCCTTTGTATCTTAAAATACATTCACTGGGGATCAGGGTGAACGGCTCCCATACATTCATAAAACAACACTTTTTATTAGAAGCTGGAATATTTAATACTAATAAAATAATTATACAATAAACGAAAACGAAAAAAATAGTCTCGGTCGCCAGCCGCGTGCCCGCGGCAATTTTATATATATCCAAATCGCGATTACCGTACACACACACACACACATTACACAGCTTGTACGGGATACTGGAGGAACAGGAAAGCGAGGCAGGAGTTCTCATCTCCAGAAGCTCGAAAAACAAGTAATAAAATATCCACTCTTGGTAATAATAATCTAATTAGCGTTTTAAACTGTATCGCTCGACGGCCCGACTCGGAATTACCGAGTTCGTCGTGTTGAACCGATTAGCGAGTCGGCGCGCATGCGCCACGCACAACAGTTGGATCTCGTTCGCTTGACTCGGCCGATGCGACGCAACAGGAACAATTGGTAAAATACACTAGTTCCATAATAAATAAACCTTTATTAATATAAGTTCGTCCGAGTTTGTTTATGTATTTCAGGTGCGGCATACGGGAACGACGGCATCAACACTGCACCGTATATTTTCTCAGCTGATCCTTCCTCACCAGGTTCCTGAGCCCACTGCTTCATTCATACTTCTTCAACAAGCTAGATTATTCAAGGTAATGGCATTAATTACAACGTTTCTTTCTTCAATATTGATATCTTGTGGAGGTAATATCCTAACCTTACTTTACCTATCCTTTCCCTTACCTGCAACTAGGTTTTAACAACCTGCTGCTTTCCTCAACTCAAATTTCTATTCAGTATTATTTACTAATACTGTTGCAGGTATTCGAAGGAAGTTTTACAGCAGCGGAGAACCACCACTTCCTTTGATGAGACTGGATTCGACTTGACTTCTTCTATGCACCCGTCAAGTGCTGTCTACACTACCTCAACTTCTACCTTATACAATTATCTTCTCCAGGACATAATGAACAGGATTCGAGACAGGACCTTAACCGACTATTCAAGGATTCAACTCAAGGAATGAACTAAATAGTTTATTGTGCGGAACACTGACAGGGACAGTGATTTTGTGCGTGTGCGTATGTGTCACTGGAGTTCGTACTCCTTCCTCACGGTCTAGACTAGCTGGATTTCGAGTGAGGTATTATTTAATTCCTATAAGCTACGAGGCTTTGGAATGCTTACATACAGTGTAACGGTAAGCGAGTTACCGATCAGGTAAGCAACGCAAAAGAGGATATACAGCGCGGCGCGCGCAGGGAACGCGCGCGAGAATCGTGCGCAAGAAAGTATCGAGAGAGTTCGCGCGCGATCGGCAACGACAACGTGTTGGTGACGGGCATAGACTGTGCTTTTACGGGATAAAAGAGCAAAAGGACTGTTGTGCGTTGTGTGTGGGTGTGAGAATCTTCTCCCCACTAACCTCCACGTCGACGTGTGCAGCAGCACCTCTCATAGGCAGTGAGAAAAGGAGGCACGGTGAATCCAACCTTCTCGACCGTTGGAGAGAGAGAGAGAGAGAGAGAGAGATACACGAGTACGAGCCCTCTCTCAGTGGCACAGCCTTTTCCCGCCGAAGCGAGATATTCAGATATGCGGTAAGTGGTGCACCACAATTAGACCCGCGCGTATACTTAATATTTCGCGTCCCGATTTACCTGGTACGGTCCAGGTGAGGAAGCGTTCCTCCTTTCCCCCCTCTCGTGACAATACCCGCACGGATAGACAGGTCGGTGGTTCGCGGGAGCCACTTCACGAGAGAAGGCGCGCGTGACGTAGGAAGCTTCTACGTCAAAGCTCTCTACGTCAGAGATACATACGTCACACGGTGTGACGTATGCCATCAGGTTAAGTAGCCGATCATATCCGGATCGGTTGCTCGTAATCGACAGTTAAATAGATTTTAACTGATTCTTTTCGCGCTGACCTCGGGGGTAGTCATCAGTACGACTCCCCGTAAATTGTTAAAGTTAATTTATAGTTAATTTATTAATATTTAATTGTTTAGTTAATAAATTGACTTGGCGAGACAATCTTTCTCGCCGATTAACAGTAATATCGATTGTTGATAGTGTGTTACCGTCCTGTCCTACGAATACCGCCCTCTCCGGTGTTTATCCTAGTTGGCAATTTTGGGCATAGGGCCCAACACTCGGTATCTAAGTCAAACGGAGTGTTTGACGTTGTTAACGGCATTGCACGGGAATCAAAGAGATTCCCGGCCGCATCGTGGGACTCCACACTTAAGGTTGGTAAGTTGGGACAAAGTGGGCCTAACTGTGGGCCTTACATTTCCCCAGTACCCACCCCGTTACAACAGATATAAAAATACGCTAAGGAAGTGACATGCAGTTAGAACTGCCATGTCACAGCTCCCCCCCCCCCCCCCCTCGCCAAACCGAAGTTATATATTTCTAATTAAAAAAATTTAAAATAAGTTTTCCATACGTAATTCTATCCTATTAACTTATTTCCTATTTTATATCTAAGATAACCGGTATTATCTACAACGGGGTAATTGTTTTACTGTCTGTGTTGTGTGTGTAATAACTGGAACAACTGCTTGGCTAGAATTATCTTTCATCTGGAACGTATACGCCAGAATAAATAATTATTGTATGGGTCTCGCGCTGAGTGTGTATTATTCTATCTTACTGTACATTTTTGTATTAAACTCTTTAACTTACGAACTGGCGACTGGCGAACCGTTACATTACCTGACTAAATGGTATTACATTCATTGTTTATTTCTTAACGCAATCCGCGACTCACATAACCCACTTCACGTCAAGATCAAGTCAATCCATATAAAAAAAATATTAGCAATGTTTTATGTTTAAAACAAATAAATAAATAAAATTAAAATTCACACTCATACCTGGTGAGACTCCTTTCCACCGACGAATCAGCTTCGACAACCATTTCTCCTCTTAATGATTACCAGTCAATTTTAATTCTTCTGGCTAATTTTCTACTTTTACTATACTAATATTCTTATTTTCAACTCTACTCGACGATAAAATAATACTTATTAGCTAGAAAATGTGATTATAACCTTATCATTCGTTGATTTCTTTTTAGCTAGAATATAATAAAGGGGCAATAGGGTAATAATATATAATACAACAAAAAAATTCTTAATTCGTTTAATTTTATTTGGGGTGCACGTCTAGAATTTGCTCCCACTCCTCTTTACAATTAGGACAGGAGTTAATTTTCACTCCTTTCCTCCTATATCTTCTACAGATGATTTGCATTGGCTGCTGGCATTGGACCCAACTGTGGCCCCGTTCTCCACAGTTCCAGCAGCCTTGGTGCCGCCTTCCACTGAATGTAGAGCGACGAGGAGCGGAGTCATGGGTGCCCAAGAGGGCCCTCGGTCTCCAGTCTAACTCCTCTTGGTCTCTTTCTTGGAGGGTACTAATGGCCGAGTCCACGGAAGAGATAGTAAGGAGGGATGTTGGAGCTAGAAGTAGGGGTGGGTTTTGGGTTACGGTTGTGAGAGCTGGAATGGGTTTGGGAGATAGGGGCGGTGGTTGGGTTATGGGTACGGCAGCTAGAAGATAGAGAAATGTTGGAAGAACAAAAGGGCAAGCTTAATGGTAGGGTGAAGCTAGAATTAGGGACGGGAAAGCTAGAAGAAGTTTGGAAAATGTTGGAGGGACGGAAGCTAGAAGACGACGCGATTTCGAAACTTGGTGGATCTATAAAGATAAAAATTTCATTTTCACATACTCTTTCCATTCCCTATACATTAAGTACAAACTCCTCAACCCACCGTTCATAACGCCAGCCGTACCGGGAATTGAACCCAACGGAGCCACCTCCGGGAGCACGTCGTGATGGTTCAACTCATCTTCTGGTGGATGGTCCATTCCGATCCCAACATTTTCGGGGTGTGCCCCTCACTCGGATTGGACCTCCCCCAGGGACAGAGATGACGTCCCGACCCCTACGCCCTCTTCCTTGGGAATCCCTCGTTCTCTCACTCTGCCCCATTCCAATTTTTCTTCTTCGGGAGGTGGAGATCGGTGGGTCGGAATGTACACACCTCTCCTTCCCGGTCCCCTCTCCATTCCTCGCCGTCTGGTCGCTCTCCACATTATGAACTGGAATGTCAAAATGGGAATTACCTCTACGAGGTAAATACTTTTTCAAATCGTTTACGTAAACGTCTGTGACTTTCCCATCTTTCAAATCCTCGACTACATACACTACAGGAGATAAAACTTTAATAATTTTGGCTGGACCTAAGAACTCTGGAGCATGTTTACCTGAACAATTATGGACTGCAGAAGATTAGATATGATTTTTACGAAACACCAAGTTATCAATCTCGTACCTTACCTCACGTCTATTTTGAATATAATTTTTGCTTTGTATTGTGCTTGCTTTATCTATAAACCTTTTTACTAAATCATGTAAAATCGGTAACCTGATTATTCTGCTAGACCGCTTTTCTTCATTTTGTTGCTGGACAGGAATAGGACTTTCAAGGTGTTTTGCCGGATTAAGGATACAGGAACTGGATTTCTACCGAAATTCATAAAAGCTGGAGTATCCTTCAACGATGAGTGAACCATAGTATTCAATGCAAATCCAAATTCATTCAAATGTTTATCCCATTCTCTATGATCCTCGCTTAAAAAACTATTAATCATCGGCCTCAAATTTCTATTAACTCTCTCGACAGGGTTAGCTTGAGGATGATATGGAGGAATTGTAGACTGCTGGATACCGTATTCTTGCAGTCTCTTAGTTACCATTGCATTCGAGAATTCAGTCCCATTATCAGTCAACAAGTACTGAGGACAACCCCAACGATTTATTACATCATCAAAAGCCTGAAGAACATTTTTGGCATCAGCCTTACGCAACGGAGCAATCTCCACATACCTAGTAAACAAATCCTCGAAAACAATTAAATAACGAAATCAACCTCAAGATCAACCTCAGCTTGAGCTGCAGCCAACATTCGTGGTGCATATCTTTTGGGACGCTGTCTAATAGGATTATGACCTTGCACATCAATCTTATGTTGGAATAAATTTGTAGTTCTTAAAACTTCTGGCGTGGGTGCAATTAATTTGTCTAATATCTTCTGGATTTGCTCCTTTTCTTCTTCAGTCGCCTTAACCAATCCAATTATACTAGCTAGAGCGGGCAAACAACCTGGATCATGTTCATACGGGAAAAATTGATACAACTCCCCATCCGGAGTCCACCATGTATCATTCGCATAATCAATTTTTATTTTAAATAACCTTTGAAAATCTGTACCTAAAATGCACTCATATTGCAATTGATCGGCTACACGGAACGGTAAAACCTTCTGTACTCCATCTACCGTTATCTTTACATCTAACTTCCCTTGCACAGCTACTGGATTTCCATTTGCCACGTTAACTGCGCTAGATATAAGAGTATACTTTCCCAAAAACTGTTTACCTAATCCTTTTCCTAAATACGAATGTAACGAATCCACTATCTACTAATCCCATAACTTTCTTTCCATTCAACTCAATCGTAAAAAATAACCTGGGTTCTATTTCTCCTACTACGGAATGTTGAATAAACGATTCGGGTGCTACAACATAAGAGCTAGACTTCTCACAACTGGCCAATCCATTAATACTTCTTCTCTGTTTTGGGTCATTCTGGTTGGATGGGGAGGAAACCACGACCTTTACTGATTCCTCCTTTGATCGTTCCCGCTTTCTTTGGCAGATTTGTCGGAACATCTTCCCTTCTGCAAGTTGGACAATTTCTAAGAACAGTATTTGCCCTACCACAACCCCAACCACAATTACTAGGACACTCTCTACTCGAATGTTCCATAGCCCCACATTTAAAACACAATCCGTTTCCTTTACTCAAATTTAAAACCGTGGGGGCCGCTGTAGTGGTTTTACTGTTTACTCCAGAGAAACGAGAAATGAATTGGCTCGAGTTGCTTGGATTATTAGTGGTTTTCGGTTGCCAGTTATTGGTTTTATCTTGGCTTGAATTATTTACATTTCCGGGCTTCCTGGGCGTCGGATTCTTATTGTTGGTAACCATTATCTTATTCCTTTCATTGACGAATGGAGTGTGTGACATAGGAACTTGATTTGTGGAGTAGTTAGATTTTGGAACTGAACTGGGAGTAAATCTGGAATTGGACGGATAGCTGGAATCTGGGGTGGTGGTATTTTGAGGTTTTATATGGTTAGATGGAGGACGATAGGGATGTAATGGTTGCTGGGTAGAAGCTAATTCCTGATATTCGGCGAATGGTTGCAACGACTCTTCTTGGTGATTACCTATAGGAGCGGTCTAACTGAACTTCCTTCCTTTTGGAGGTATATAAGCAGCACTTAAATACTTATTTCCTCCCCCAAACCTTGTGTTCTTGTTTCAATAGATATCCTTAATCTTTCTTGAACAACTTCCATGCAATATTGCAATCTAAAGGACCTTTCGAAATCTTTATAGCTAGACCAGTTTTTATGTTCTCTCCTGTACCAATACCAAGAATCATCATCCAATACGGAGGGTAAAGCCCGAACAATATCCTCCAAGGATAAATTATATGATTCCTTGAACTCAGTCAAGTTCTCCAAAAATGCTTCTAGATCTTGCTTCTTAGTTCCTCTGAACTCCACATGCCACTTCTGTAATAATTCTCCCGTTCTCTTTTCTCTTAACAAAATGGAGCTATCCCAGCTGGATGAATTCCTTTCACTTCTACTGGTATTATAGTTATTTTCCGGTACGTTATTTGAAAATCGGATTCTGGTACTTGTGGCTGGATTGTTTACATTATTTACATTGCTTTCCACCCTAGCTTGATTAATAGGATCTACTCTTGGAATATAGTTCGCTCTGTTCTTCGTTCCGCTTACAACCATAACCGTTGTGTTCACTCTATCCCATTTTGGTCAGTAATAAAATAGTATTCCAATGGACTCGACCCGTTTTTCTTTCCCTCATCCTAGGTCGTCCACTAACTAAGGCGGCTGGGATTTCATCTTGATAACTAGCTCGGGTCATGTCACCCCGATGAACATTATTTATATCATAATTGTTTCTGCCTGGCCTACTTGCTGGGTAAATTCGCAAAAAACTGTTCTCGTATCCAGGCACATCACTGCCCTTTTCATTTATTATTTCAATTGGATTTGCTCAAGTAAAAATGGAATTAGCGATCGGAAAATACGAAGTGTTATCAGCTCGAATCGTGGAGTAGGCTGGATTTACAGAATTACTTGGTTCCGTCAATGTCATTGACCGTTGTGCATAATTAGCTCTTGGTACATTTCGGACCCTTCCTTCGGGGACCGGAAACTGAGTAGATTGGGCTCGAGGGGGAATACTAGGAACTCCATTCCTTAAATCATCCGATTCCTCTATAGCTATTAACGAATCAGCCTGAGGAGCATTTTCCAATGGAACATCCTGGGTAAGTAAATCTAACACCTGTGGTCGCCTACTTTGCCATCCAGAAAGTTCATGTTGACTATTCAGGGAAATACTGTTTGTCCGGTTCTTAACGGTACATTATTGATATCCGCTTCTCCTGCCAACACATTATCATTATTTCTCCTTCATACTACTTGAATGTAAAGTATTTGAAGCTGGATTGATTGGAATATAAAAAGACGGCTCTATTTGATTGTCATTATAAAATTCCGATTCACTCTCATCGATAGCTGGATTCCATGCTGCTGCCGTCGGACCGTAGTATTGTCGCAATGAATACCGATGAACACGCTCTCTTATCGTCATGCCATCACAATTACGACTCAAACCCTTTTTGTCTGCATACTTGGAGATTTCCTAATCCGTTAATTTATTCAATTTTCTTAAAATAATTCTATTGCCTGCCTCTACATCTAAACTGACTAAATCTTCTCCATAGGTAATAAACTTAAAGATAACGACCATAGGCTACCCGCCATCTTATCACAATTCTACTTTGGCTGGAAGAATAAATTATTACCGAACGAAACACGCAATTCCACTAATTATACTCTATAATTAACGCATACTATCTCAGGTAAATGGTTCCTTACTTGGCTCAATACTAATACCAGCTCGATTAATTAAATAAAATTCTTAAATAAATATAATACGTAGTCCAGAATTTAGAAACCATTCCAAATCCAAAGCAAGATAAAAAGAACAAAACCTGTTGAACCAGTTAGAAGGGAATGAGGTGGAGCTTGAATGAAAATTAATGGTAGAAAAGTTGTCAACAAATAATAAAATTTTACAATTAATAATATTTTATCAATACCAATAAATAATTACCAACCTTTAAACTGCTTCGGTTACCAGGATAAGTATAAAATTATAATTTTTGATTAATCTCAAACAAAACAAACGTTACTTTAATAATTAATTATTCGGTCAAAAGAAATAAAATCTAATTTATTTACACAAAAAGAAATTTTATGTATAAAAATTTTATAAAATTCACCTTAATTGTTAATATAATAAAATATAATGGTAGCTGGAAAATTTATAAACAATATGAGTATTTAAATAAATAAACTTACATAATACATGAGCATGCTCTCTTAGTTAATTGTTATTTCAAGCTAGACAAATCATAACAAATTAACACTTTATCGCCGAGCAAAAGCAAATTTCTTTTACATTTATTAATTTAAACTTGCTTAAATAATATTTACAAGCATTAAAATAATTTTCACTCAGCCAAAATAATTCTAGTTGACTTACCAAGTCGAAGTAATAAGAAAAATGAAAAAATCACAATTTCCTTGCACGAGGTAAAAATGGCCGCCCAAAGCCAACTCCTCGGCGTCCTCGTTCATGAATGCGGTAATGGCAAACCACGCGATCCCGAAATTTCCCGATTAAAATTTAACACCGGGGTTCTGTCACACAAGACCTAGGAGTGGGGGTTTGTTGTGTCTCCCCATACATGTGTAATTATTGTATAAGTATTGTATATCTTTTTTCAATTTTAAGCCAGGTTTGTCCACTTAATGATCTTTTAAAATGTCTTATCTATTTAGTTGAGAATATATTTATTTGGTATTCATATTTGTTAAAAGTTATATTAAATTGTTATTCTGATAAAAAATATACCATCTAATATGATCGGTTTATCACCGATTGCTCATTTGAACTGATCAGAAGATAAGACCAGACATTCACTGTTGTTTCACCACAATATGAACTACGTGTTTTAATTTTATAACATCAAAGGTTGATTTTAGATGTTTTGTCATGAAAGTGAAATATTCCCACATTTTACTGCCAATATTTAACCTTTAGAGGGCCGGGATTTGGGATGGTATATCCTCCATAGAAAAGTGATAAAAAAGGTATCTTATATCATGGATTGGTCATTGACAATGTGCCCATCATGGGTCGAGCCACTATAGTGGTTTTCCGGCCCTCTAAAGGTTAAAATTAAACTATCTTTCATTATCCAAACAAGGAAAAGTAATAAATGGATAGTAAAAATATATAATAACTTGAATTCACTAATAAATACTATTTTCCGATGATTTTCAAATGTATATAAAAAGAAATAAATAAAAAAAATGAAACATAAAAAGAAGAATTCTATCAATTATTTAAAGATAGTGTATTAAATCAATAATTAATTTTTCTCGGGGTAACATGTTCGCGTCTCGCTATGTCCCCCCACACAAATCAAACGCATGCATTCAGCAGCCTTTGTAGCTTCAGATTCCTGGTTTGATCGACATCATTGTATACCGCACATGCATAATCGAAATGGGGAAAGACAAGTGTTTCTACCAGGCTTTTCCTAAACCCCCGTGACAGAGTCTTCCTATAATAATGCACTGAGTGTAAACCCCAATGTACACGTCTCGAAATTAATAAAACTTGTTTTGTCCAATCGAGAGAGGGAGAGATTATGACCCCAAACGATTTTAAAAATAACCCCGAACACAAATTAAAAATAATAAATAAAAATGCATAACAATATACAAAAGTACATAAAATATCACATAGCTATTGACATAAAATATTGCGCTACTTACAAGGGGAGTACTTGACCTCCGGGAAACGGATCTTATACTAACTTTGGTATGTCTTTTATAATGAAAAATGTGAAGAAAGCCAAGTTATCTCTTGCCAATAGCCACTTTTACGCGAGTTATTTAACATCTACTAATAATATCAGTAAAAATTACTTCCAATTTGATCTTTACAATTCGGACAAACAAAAAACCAGAAAAACTTTGAGTTCAAGTAGATATGGTTTGAAAAAAAAGAAGCTCAAATTGCTTAATTTGGAGCGAAGTCATGAAGAAAATAAGAAATTAAAGACAATTAGGCCAAAAAAAACAATAAATTTTTCATAAGAAATTTTGGTTAAAATTTCTTTAATTTCTTATTTTCTTCATGACTTTGCTCCAAATTAAGCAATTTGAGCTTCTTTTTTTCAAACCATATCTACTTGAACTCAACGTTCTTCTGGTTTTTTGTTAGTGCCTATCTCTATTTGTTTTCGAGTTGTAAACGATCAAATTGGAAGTAATTTTTACGATAATATTAGTAGATGTCGAATAGCTCGCGTAAAAGTGGCCATTGGCAAGAGATCATTTGGCTTTCTTCATATTTTTATATTATAAAAGACATACCAAAGTTAGGATAAGATCCATTTCTCGGAGGTCAAGTACTCCCCTTGTCAGTACGTATGTGTAATCAAAATCCGTTCAACGATTTTTTGATATTTGTTTTGAAGATATGACTAGTGCTTATAGAAATGAATTTAAACGAACTTTGAGCACAAGAGGAGAAATAAGCTCTTAATTAGCTCGCGCGGAAGAAGCTCGAACGCATAAAAACTTTTGAATAATTAAATTATTTGATTTACAAAGATATGAAGTAGTATGTGTATGGATGTGTATGAGATTGTCTATTTTAAATTCGCATATCGTATAAAATAGTATTTGACCGTTTATTTTGAATTTGTATATCGTATGATAACGGGATCCTGCGATATTTTAGGATTGTTTCACCCTGATTTAGAACTTATTTCGTCTCTAAATCACGTAATTGATTATGAGGATTTTTTCACCTCTATGTATTGTGGCACGAAACTTTTTAAGTGTAGATTGAAGCGGGCGTCGGGTCTTAAATCCGAGCTCCTTCAAATCCGAAGACGTTCACGCTAACCACTGCGCTACGCCCGCACTGGAGTTATGATGCCTACCGTACATGCGCCGCTTGACGTATCGGTAATGCAGGCATCTTTATATGACAAGTGAATGGTTCCCTAACAATTGCACCTTGTCATAGTATTAAAGCGATATATATATATGATAGATTCCATGTGAAGTGATCCAGTTAAAAAATAGAATTTTGTTTTAATGTATGGAATCAGTAAAAAATTACTTGCATAGAGTGTAGCTAAATTTTTAGACCTGAATTACAATTAGTACCAAAGCTGTAGCCAATCAAAAAATCGAATTTTTTGAAAAAATTGACTTTTTGGCCATGTTTATCACTTAATAACTCAAAATCTAACAATTTTTTCTTATATACATTAAACTTGAAAAAGTTTATTAATTTCAAGAAGAATCAGTTGAAAATTTTCACTTATATTATTTTAAAACTTTGAATATAGTTATAATCAATAAAAACCTTTATAGTAAAAAAAGGGTTGTACGATCAAAAATATTTTATGCATCCAAAAATCTAATTCATCGATGATTAATTACCTACAAAATAATGCAAAGTTTGAGTGCGGCAGAGCATTTCAGACAAAGTTATGGTGTTTTAGGCAAATTTCTTAAAAAAAGAGAGCGAATGCATTTTAAGAAAAAAACAGACTAACCGTATACTTGCATTCAAAAGATTCTAAATTGTTCACGACCGATAACAGCACGAGAAAATAAGTACTGTCGGAAAAGTCGATGGCTCGGTCACTGGTGGGCTACGTACGCTCCATCAGCAAGACCTTGAAACAACGTGACTATTGTATTGCGATCATGTTGCTCGCGTTGTAAATTGTAACTCGTGTGACTCGAAAATAGTTTAAAAACTACGAATATATTTTAATTGAATTCATCTATAAATTGTACTATCATGAATTTATTAATTTAATAATTTTATTAGTAGCAGTTGCCTCACTCGCTAACGCTTGTTCGGCGGCATTTTAGATATTGTAATATTATATGTGTAATATTACAGTAAATACACTTAATTTATATAATTATAAAGATTTGTATTTTATATTCATTATAAAGTGTACTATATTAAATATGTTGATATTTTGGTTTTACTTGTATTAAGTCAATGTGTAAGAGAAAATGGCGGTCTACCTTGCAGACATAGCTCAATAAGAGTATTATAATTTTTTTTATGAAAAAGTAGTAATTATTTTTAAAAAGATTTGTGTTTTATATTTATTATTAAGTGTACAATATTACATATGTGGATATTTTGGTATAGTACTTGTATACCAAAATATGACAAATTTCCATTGTTTTAAACTCAATTTCTTAATTTTGGGTTAATTAAAAATTAAAGGGTTAAAGTTATGGTGTTTCAAAATCATACGAAAATACAAAAAAATTGTTTATTTATTAATATTTGGACCACTAAAACTCCGCTTTATAAAAAAAAAATACTACGAAAATTTGGGGTTCATTATGCTGGCGTGATCACTTGAGCGATATTAAAAAAACCTACAGGAACATTTAGCTACTTTTTAGCTAATTTATTACTAATTCTAGTAGTTTATAGCCGTAACCGATCACTTTTTCACTCCGCGGCATGCCAGCTTAATAGTTTAGCTGGCCCGACTCTTTAATAACTCTGGTTCTAATAGAGCTACAAATCCGTACTACAGCTCAAAATTTTTAGCCTGTCGAGTACTTTCATATAGGCTATCGTCAATTTTCCCCCATTTAAAAGTAACTCCTTTTCATCCCTTGAAAACACTAATTTGACTATAACTATTATATTTTCAGAAAATTAAAGAAAATTAGATAAAGTAACCCAAAATATAATTTATTACCACTTCAGATTCTGTTCATCCTCCAAGCACCGTTTATTAACCCTCACTACAGGCTAGTAAGCTATTTATATAGTAGTAGGCTATTTTTCTAAATTTTCAGTTATTTCTTTCCAGTTTGGATTACATGTCATTGTTATAAATAAGTCAGGTTTTCCGTAATGATTTACCAGACTCATTGAGTCAATATAATTTTGTTTTTAAAATCTTAAACTCCCAACAAAATTTGATGGCAAAATAAACATTTTTCCAATCTTTACATTTTTAGATTCTTTTTTTTTATGTAAATAATCCATTACGCTTTTGCATAATCTCTTCTTAAAATATCTTGATTTTTCTTCATAAAATATAATCTTGATTGTTCAACTTTTACAAATGCATCAATTTCAAACTGTTGAGAAATTTTTCCCATATTAAGATATGGATTAAATCCATTCTCATAGAAACTCTGTAATTATAAAATTGTAAACTTGAAATATTGTTATTCGTATATTTGCATTTCATTTTAGGCATCCATCCATATCCTCCATTTGGATAAATAAGTGGGTATGTCATTGGATCAGTGTGTTTACTTATTAAAGAAATACTAATTGGAAGTGTCATACTTTGAATGAATAACTATATCTCGTTCTGAAGGAGGCAGTCCATCTTTTTCTACAAATACCATTGCAACTTCATTACAAATAGTTTCATTGTATATGATTTTATCTAATTTATCATTTTGCTTTATGCACATAGTAACTGTTTTCGGCATATAACCAATTTTAGTGCATCATTCTATTTCTTCTTTTTCTACTTCATACATCATTTTATAAGCTTCAGCATATGGATTAACATGCCTAATTAAGCTATCTAATTGACATAACAAATCTAATTTTGTATCTAAATTATTTTTTGAACTTTTTCATTCGGCTGTAGCTAATTAATTATCGAGGACATATAATTGTCCATATTTCCGAGCCTTACTTTCATTTGAATGTAATGCAAAAACATTGTGATATATTTGATGACAAATTCTTATAATTTGCGGTCCACTGCTAGATAACTTGTCATAATTAGCTCCAAAGCTTGCAAAAGCTAAAGCATTATTATATATTCGAATATTTTTTCGAAAATTAGTACTATCTTCTGACGTACCTGTAGCTAATTGCTTTAATTTTTCTGGATAAGGAGGAAGTTTTGGCAAGTCTACTTTTCCCTTGCGACAACAATTAGAAAATTCTTTACCTTTCGTATATTCAAAAGCAAATGCTTAGCATTGCAATATTTACGAGTTTTAGATATATAACCTATATTGTTTTTGACAATTATTTTCTCATCAAAATCTACATTGCCTATTCGACCAATTATATTGGATTTATTTAATAATTTTAGATTTTGTTCATTATTAATTAAGATACGATTCTTTAATACTTTTAAATTTATATCTCTTTTTGTAATAATTGGTTCATCATATATGTTATAAAATTTTCCATCGTTAATTTTTAATTTTTCAAGTAACATGATTGGCATTTCCATGTTTTTGTCACTTTTCATACATTTGCGCCTTTTTAAATTCTCATATAAGAATTTGCACTAATTTATCGATATCTTTTTTTTATCCTTGATTAATAAATTTGTTTTCAATTTTTTATTTTCTTTTTTATTACATTGGCCACTGTCATCATTATAATAAGCTTCTTTTTTTCGCAATGCTTCTTTTTCTCGATCATTTTTTAATTGGTCATCGTTCATTGATTGTCTTTTCAACATGGTTTACTGTTTTTTCTTTAGTATTTTTTCTTGTATTTTGCCATCGTTAGTAATTTTACTTTTTTTATAAGCTTCTTTTTTTCGCAATGCTTCTTTTTCTAGTTCTTTTTTAATTTCGTCACTATTCATTGTTTGCCTTTTCAACATGTTTCGCTGTTTTCTTTTTAGTTGCTTTTCTTCTATATCATTTAATTGTTTAGTTTTATTTTCTTGACAGAGAACTATAAGTTGGGATTTCATAGTCTATTTTCATTGGAGTAATAGGATCAACGCAAACTATTTTATCTGTATTATATAAGTTCATTATTTTTTGTTCAAAAGTTGGTCTATTATTTTAATTTCTGCTGCATTGAAATTTAATTTTTTTTTATTAAAATTATAACTATGAATGACGTTTCTTTTGATTGGTATTATTAAAACGTATAACAGGCGCGTGTTCCGAAACGCGCGATAGCCCGTAATCTCAAAAACCGCGTAACCACGTGATTATGCGCGATCGCGCAACGTCGCGAAGGGCCGCGAGACACCGAGTCTCGAGCAGTCCGTTTCTGGCCGGAACCCGATTAGGTACGCGATCCCGACACGAGCGAGAGTGAATGAGAAAAAGAGAGAGAGAAATCAAGTGCAAGATTAGTTTTGCAGCGAGCACTAAAAGTATAAGGCGCTACTCGGCCTTCTCGCGCACGCGGTAAATCGGTTAGGCCACACGGGACGGTTGCCGATCAACGCGTATTTCCCGCGCACCGCGAACTCGCCGCGCTATTGCGTACGACCCCGAGGTCGACCGTATCACCTTTTTCTTGTTGTAGTTTGTAGCGCAACCGAGCGCTAATATCATGTAAATATCACTAATACTTATTTTTGTTCACCTAGAATATGCGCTTAGTTTATTAATTATTATACTCTCGTTTAGTTATTCTCGAGACCTCGTATCCCTGTCCTGCTTACCCAGCCGCCTCCGCGGGCGCGCATTCTGAGCGGCCGAGCCTCGTGTACTTCAATAGGCACGAGCACCCGGAAAGTATATTCTCTTTCCTCCTGTCCCGAGTGTGACTCGGTTTTGGCGATTCTCCTCGCGGTGGAGAATCGCTATCGTTGTTAGCGGCGCATCACCGGGATATCGTGTTTGCACCACGGCTAACGTCCATGCGCGATATCGCGGCATCGAGGGACACGGCAGCGCGGCACGTAGGTCGCGCAGGTAAGTCCGCTCGACAGCGGCGCTCGATGAGGAGCATCGGCTAGGATCGCCCCGTTACAAACGTTATATTTAATACTTTGTAAAATTGGAAACATTGTAATATTACGTGTTTCGTATATTTTTAGTAAATGTAAACGCATGTGGGAAATATCGAAAGTTAAATTACATGGGCATAGATTAAAAACAATGGAGACAGCAAAAGCTATTGCGAAAATTCCGCAATCATAGCTATTACTTTGAAATTGTACTGTTTCAAAAACAATTTTTAATTGTCGACTATCTGGAAATAATCTATTGATGTAAATTTTATGTTCAGCTTGCAAACATTTAGCATTGAAACTATCATAAATGTGTACCGTTCCATTGTTGTAATATATACAAATCCAATGCCCTTTCTCATAATTTCCAGAAAATAATAATTGAATGTATTCTTTATTCATTGGAACTGATTTAATATTATATGATTTTTGAATCAAAATAGTTGCTCGCATATTGATTGGAGTACATGATTTGAGAATGTTATTAAATTCGATTATGTGCTCCTCATTTAGAAGCATCGCCGCTATATGATCCAGTGCCTTTTACAATTAATTTTTGTTTTTCTGTCAAACCCATCATAAAAAACTGTTTATTCTACAAAAGGATTCACTGTTATAATAATAATTCTAATAATTTATTCAAATCGATTAATAATTATTTTAATTTTTTAGTTTTTCTAAACGATTTTTTAAAATTTTTTATGAATCCTTTTTGTAAAGCTGAAAAAAATTAAATATAAATTAGTAATAATAGTATTTATAAAAAAGCAGTTTTAACTAAAACGCCCCAAATTGTTTTTTTCGTTTAATGATCTGCTTCTTAAAGGAAAAATCAACGGATCCATTTGAAAATATCATTTCTGTTGAATTTTTTCCGTTTTTTCGAAATTCGGACATATTTACGCTATATGTATCCGTTTTGCAACACAATTGTTTAAGCAAATTAAAGTGCGAAAAAAATGAGAATTTTTTGCATGTAATCATGTTGTCGAGTATTATACCTTATTTATTTCGTGTTAAATCGTTGGATTTGGAAGCATAAATGCCTATACTAAACTGGTAGGTTAATTAGTATAATTTAAATGTTTTTGCAAAGTGTACCCTATATTAAATTTTATTATGAGCAAACATGACTATTTTGGTGGTCACCATTTTATTATTTAGTACAGCCGTATGCCACTAGATCCAATGATTTAGTAGTCTCCAAATATGGTGTCAAGCTCAAAAACACGATTATCTGCAAAAAATCTATAAATTTACCTATTTTATTCATTTAAAAAAATGTATTGCAAATAGGTTACATACACTCGGCAATAAAATTAACGTAACACTTAATTTCGGCCAAAAAGGCGCAAATTCGAATGTTACTTCTTTTGTCTGTGTTTATATCATAAAATCGCATCAGAGAAAATTCATGTTACTAGATGTACCTTGATTTAAATACTAATTTTATATATTATGTAATTATGCAGTAGCTAAGTACATAAATCATAAAGAAATTATGAAATTATTAACGTGTTATAAATAATGATTGCGTTAAGCTACATTTACATAGAATGATTCATATATACGTATATATATATTTATATATTTATATAATGGTGTGGAAACATGGATGTAACGAATAAATACTGGAGAAAAATGGAGGATAGGATTTGTAAGTTATGTAATAAAGATTTAGGCACACTTACACATATTTTGACACAAAAAATTAAAGAATTTTTTTATCTAATCTTATAAATTACAAATTTTAAGCCTGAAATGTGTCGTATTGCGTACCTCTCAACCATCTCTTCCGACTGATCTGTTTCGCCTGCATGTAGATTAAAATATAATTATTAAATATTTTTATTTATTTTTATAGTATATATTGGCAAAAAAAATTAAGCAGCTGATATCGAATTAAAATAACGTTATATATTTAAAATATCATATGTTATACTTTTAAAACAAACTATTTTGTCCATGCATTGATGCAGAATTATTTTATATATAAAAATGTAAATTATTTTACAATAGGTTTCTACTAAGATATTTTTAAAAGTATGCAGCATGAAGTACTATATTACGTTTATTATTTAGGTAAAAGAGAATATTACACAGGAGAATTGGTTTGTATGAATCAAATATAAAAGATTCTTCATATTTTTCACTAATTATATTATTTTTAATATTAATTAAGCATCTCCCAATCAAGTGCGGATTCATTTGGTTTGTATGATGATTATATATGTATATATGTATATATTAAATCGTTTTAATTACATGATAAAATTGTATTACATTCTTAACAATAACGATTACTGCAATAGCATAATAGTAAATTTTAATTATAAAAATAATCTTTGCTAAAAAATAAATTCGCACATTTCTGAGTGAATTTTTGTGGCTTATATAAGCTAAGTAGATAGATGCGCATAATAGTGTCCTTTTGATTGTATACTCACGCGCGTAATTAAATAGTGATGCAGGTACAGTTTAAAAAAGTCATCTTTTGGTGGCTTTTGAAAATTCAAAAATGCAAACAAAAAATGCGTGTGTCGTTTTAAATGATATACTTAATATTAATGCAGTTACTTGATAAGATTTAAAGTTTATATTTATTATTTCTTACTATAAAGACACGATTTATTACAATGTAAAATTATGCATATTTTAATATAATAATTGATATAATATATAAAATATATAAATATATGTACGTATATATGAATAATTCCATGTAAATGTAGCTTAACGCAATCATTATTTTCAACACGTTAATAATTTCATAATTTCTTTATGATTTATTTACTTAGCTACTGCATAATTACATAATATATAAAATTAGTATTTAAATCAAGGTACATCTAGTAACATGAATTTTCTCTGATGCGATTTTATGATATAAACACAGACAAAAGAAATTTGCTTAACCAGCGCACAAATTTGAATTTAGTGCGTAAATTTAGTCAAGTTGGAAAGCCTTCTTGTTGCGACAGACCCCCTCCCAAAGTCGCGTGTAGCTAGGGACTCGTATAGCTTGTACGGGTAGGTAGGTGTTCGCCAGGGATTCAATCGCTCGTTCTTGACATGTGCAAAGCACATTGTCACACTTTATATTATTTGACGGGATATATGCTTATATTCTTATAATGAATCTATCATGATATCTCAATGTTTTCCACGTTGACCAAAAAAAAAAATTGAAAAAACTATATAGTGTAGCGGATGCTTTATCGTTCTCCATTCTAATTATAGTTCTTTAATTATATCAATATATGTGTACAATACTTTACCAAGTACATCATGTTTAATTATTATATGAACTACATAACTCGTATAGGATTGTCGCGTCCCGACAAAAATTATATTATTATTTTTCGTAAAGAGTACTGCGTAGTATAGAATAAAATTACGGCGTAGAAAACGAACAAAATATAAGGTTGATAGAAAATGATTCAAAGTAAATGCAGTAATAAAAAGCTTAATTTATAGAGCTAAGGAACAGATTAATTTACGAACATTTCAAATGAAAAAGAGACGGATACGTAGAGTTTAAAATATTATTCAAAGTGTTGGAATAAAAACAGGAGAGGAAGGGCTTGGCTTCAATGATTAACTCACCGTTTTTATTATAAAAGAAATAAACCAATTTATTCTATATATATATAATATGTATGTACACTGGGGAAGGCCTTGGTACATCCGACCGTGTCGGGATCCGTGGCTCGAGTGAGTAGCGGGAGAAACCGATCTCGCCGCGCCGCCGCTTGCGTCGCTTCCTCCGGGGTCCTCCCCACTCCTCGTTACTCAGTTGGTAACGATAGAGAGAGAGAGAGAGAGAGAGAGAGAGAGACTATCACGTCTTATTTCCAACACTCCCTCCCGTGGTTGTCTTGATCTCTTCTAGCTGCAATTTCTAAGTTAAACTTCTAGCTTCTTATCCAGCTATATCCAGCTCCAACTTATCTGCTCCATCTAGCTTTTATTTTTTGTAACGAAACATCAATCTATTAATTTTCTAAATAACAATTCAGAATTTCTCTAGCTAATTTAACATGCAAATCATGAGCCAATGGCTTTGTGAATATATCCGCTATTTGCTCCTTTGAAGCTATCCATTTAATTTCAATTAGGTTCCTATCAACGCATTCTCTAACATAGTGCTCTCTAACCTCTGGCATATGTCTGAGTTTATTGCTACAACTAACTTTTGTGCTTTGTATGGCAGCCATATTATCACACCATAGAGTCACGGGCGCAAACGAGTTTTCTAACATTAAATAGATGGAGCATTGTAGAGATACTATCTCTTGGCACGCTTCACTCATGGCCACATACTCTGCTTGACATGTTGATAGGGAGACGTACGCTTGTTTGTGTGTTCTCCAGGATATAGTATCACCGAATAACTTTATCACATATCCACAGGTAGTTAGGCTACCTCTACAATCAGCGAAACTAGCATCCGAATAAGCTTGTAAATCGTTTAGCTTCCCCTCGAACTTTAAACCTAAACTCTTAGTATATTTTAAATATCTACATAATCGTTTTACCATTTTCCATTCATCATCAGTCGGATTTATTTGATGTCGACTCAATACATTTACCGCGTATGAAATGTCTGGTCTAACTGTGTTAGCTAGGTATAATAAAGTTCCAACTATTTCCCTATATGACGAATTTCCCTTATTGATAGTTGACTCTAGACTAGCCTTTTCATCACTTTCTTCTCTATCTCTTCTAGCTTGATTCGCGACTTGATTAGTAACCATAGGAGTTCTTTGAGGGTGCATTTCACTGTAACCGAATCTTTGTAACATTTTCTCTATATAGTTTTCTAGCTTTAATATCGTTACTTTGTTCTTTCTATCTCGGACTATCTCAATACCTAAAAATGTTTTCGGTTCTCCTAAATCTGTCATTTCAAATTCTAACTGAAGTTTTGTTTTAATCTCTTCTAGCTTCATCGAGTCATTACTAGCTATCAACATGTCATCGACATATATTATTAAGATTAATAATTTATTTTCATTTCTCCAAGTAAACAGACATGGTTCCCTTTCGTGCGATTTTAATCCTAACTTTATTGCCACCTCTGTAAACTTTTCATTCCATCGTTTGGGACTTATCTTCAGTCCATACAGGGCTTTATTGATTTTACAAACTTTAACTTTTCTATCAATTTCGGAACATTCTATACCTTCTGGTATCTCCATGTAAATTTCATTATCAATTGTCCCATTTAAAAATGATGTCTTTACATCTAGCTGACAAACGTTTAAATCTAGTTTATTAATAATTGCAAAGGCTGATCTAATAATCTGCAATCGCGAAACAGGTGCATATGTCTCGTTTAGATCATAATTATTCTTATCCTTGAATCCGCGAATAACTAATCTAGCTTTATATTTACATTCATTCCCTGCTAGCATTTTCCTTTTTAGAACCCATTTAGAGTCAATTATATTTGCTTTGCTTCCATCTATCGAATAATTTGGTCGATCTACTAAAGTCCAAACATTATTATTTTTCATCGATTCTAGCTCACTATCAATTGCTCTTTTCCATTCTAACTTATCGTTTGCTGACATAGCTTCTTTATACGAAGTTGGCTCTTTTCTTATGATAGCTAATAGAGATTGACAATTTTCTAATTCTAACATATTGATATTTGATTCTATCTGTTGCGTTGTTTCGGTTGCTTTAACCGTTTCTAACTCTCCTTCTAGATTTATAGTTTCGACAATTTTCCTAGGACGACCTCTTTTGCGTTTTACTCCCTCCGTTTCTAAAATTTATTTTTCCTTTTCAAATTCTAAAAACCAACTTTCTTTATTTATTTCCTCTGCCGATTTAGCCCAGTCTTTAATACTAGCTTTGTTGTACTTATCTCCGAATACCAGTTTTTCACAAAATCTAACATCTCTACTTTCATAGAATTTACCTTCTTCCGGTTTCAAAAGTAAATATCCCGTATTAGTATATCCTATCATAACTACTCGTTTTCCTAGCTGATCGAACTTCGTTCCAACCTTCCTTTGTATTTTCATATAAGCTATTGAACCAAATCTTTTAAATCTTTCTACATCTATCTTGTAATTGGGGCAGAATTTTTCTAGTGGTATTTCCATATTGTTCGATTTGTGCGGCGTTCTATTATACACGTATACCGCCGTGCCTAAAGCAAGATCCCACATATTTTCGGGCAATCGCGTATCGTAAATTAAAGTTCTAACTTTCTTTTGAATCGTCTGGTTGAATCTTTCCGCAACACCATTATATTCAGGTGTATCCGGAGGGGCAAATTGCAGTTCAGCTCCTAATTTATTTAATATTTCTAGCGTATATCCACCGGTAAATTCTGTTCCTTGATCGCACCTAAGATAACATACTTTTTCATCCGAGCCCAATATATTTCTAGCGCTTCTAACAAATGATTCTAAGCAGTTTCCTGTCTCACTTTTATTTTTCATCGGATATGCCATCGCTAATCTAGCATAATCATCAATAAATACGGATATGAACCGATATCCCTTTGGATGAGTAGCTGGACTGATTGGACCCATTGTATCAGCATGTATAACTTGTAACGGTCTGGTTGCTCTTTGTCTTTGACTATTAAATGGCAATTTATTAAACTTCGAGACGATACAAACTTCACAATCTTGTATTGATTTATCGAACTTTACATTACTTAAATCTTTCTGATTTGGAAACCGTTTCTGAAATGATTTTAGATATTCTAGCGATGCGTGAAGTCTAATATGCCATAAAATAGCTTTGTTTTCTGAAATTGTATCTAAACTACAATCTAACTTTGTTGTTTCGTCAATTAATAGATTATCTGTTTGGCTGATCTTTCTATCGTATATAGTATTCTCAAAGTTTGAAGACTGTGACTGAGGAGTTTCACGATCTATGTCTAGCGTATCTACTCTTCCGCTTTCCTCATTGTCAACATTGGCATTTTCCTTTTCTAGCTTTCTTTTACTGCCTTGGCTTCTCGTTGTTATGTAAGCGATGACTGTACTATCATTTTCTGGCTGATTTAATTTCTTAATTTTCGATCTATCTATTTCTAACTCAATTATCCAATAAGGTTTTTCATAAATTCCTGTAATGAACGACTCTTTTGTAAATGGATTAAATACGTTGATCTTTTCGTTATCTAGATATATGCCTAGACCCTGATCGACAAGTTTCCTCAAAGAAAGAAGATTTTCGGATAGCTGCTCGGCGCAAATCACATTTTCTAACTCTAGCGTTCTATCTTGTGAGGTTATACCACTAACTTGACCTACTCCCTCCGATTTTATAATCACGTAATCATTTTTGTTAGCACATTTAATATCAATCTTTTTATTATTATCTAGCTTCTTAAAAATCAATTTTGTATTTGACATATGTTCTGTGGCACCGGAATCGGCCAGGAATTTAACTAATATATTATTTTGTGGAATTTCGTTCTCTTCAGGAGTCGAATAATGCAAACTACTATTAGTTGTTAAAAGACCATTGCACTCTTCTCACACTTAAAGCTTTTCCTCTGCCTCTCGTTAACCCACGGCTGATTCTAGCATTCCCTTTATCCTGACCTCTAGTCAAATCTAATCTAGGTCGTTTCTTTGTTATTTGTTCGAATCCGGGGCTTTGTCTTTTATTCGTTGAAAATCTAGCTCCTCGAATTAACTCTCGTTTAGTACACAACTGTCTAACATACCTTGGTCTAGCTTGGATTCCCATCTCTTCTAGCTATCTGTCCGAGTATGGGCAGGTCGTGCTAACGTGTCCTTCGTATCGACGACATCTGTAGCACATTCTGCCGTCTCTCGTGCAATCTCTAGCTGCATGTCCTTTATTGCCACACACGTAGCATGCCTCCTTTTGACTGCACGTAGCATGTTGAGCAGTTGCCGATTTCGAACTTTCTCCTCTAGCTGCTTCCTGTTCAACAATATAGGTTTTTAATTGTTCGACCGAAAGGGGTCGCTGATGCGTATTTTTATTGAAAAATTCAGCATCTCTAACTTTGGGTACGTTTATTACTATTGCATCGTAAAATGCATCTCTAATTTCCATTTTCGTTAAATTTGGTACATTTGTCAAATTATTGTACTGTCTAACTATTTTGTCGAACTTATCCCAAAATACCGAAGCAGTTTCTTTATTAGGTTGATATCTTAAATTATGCAATTGTTTTTTCAAATACTCGGATGTCACATTGGATTCACTAGCTTTAAGACTTTTAATTTTATCTAACAATTCAACTGGGTTATGAATGTGCGCGAGTTTTGAATGATACGATTGGTCGATTCTGTTTATAATTATGTCTCTAACTTTGAATTTTCTTTTTCCAACGTATTGTCATCTATCCCGTCTCTAGCTTTTTGTCGAGGATCTATAACGTAAAGCAAATCACAACGCGCAGTTCGGACGGTCAGATAGTACCAAGAAATGTTTCAAATTCCTCCCATTTTGCCCATTTTCCTTCTAGCGTACCAATTCTATCATATATATGACTTATCCTAGTCACTATGTCGCCGTGGTATATCTTTTGGTCCTTCAAACCAAGTTCATATAGAGTCGGGACTCTATCTTCCAGCGACGCCACTCTAGCTGTTAATTTTTCTAGCATTCCGGTCAAATCTGAAAAATTACAATCTTTATTTATTCCAATTTTATTAACTAAATCTCCCTTATCGGCTGTGTAACATTCTAACTGAGAATTCTCAAGGAGACTCTCTTTCTTGAACCTACTCAGATTATAAACGCACGAGTCTATTCGTTTTATCATTGGGGTTGAGTTACCTTTCATTTTCGTTTCTAACTTGTCGAACTTATCCCAAAATACCGAAGCAGTTTCTTTATTAGGTTGATATCTTAAATTATGCAATTGTTTTTCAAATACCGGATGTCACATTGGATTCACTAGCTTTAAGACTTTTAATTTTATCTAACAATTCAACTGGGTTATGAATGTGCGCGAGTTTTGAATGATACGATTGGTCGATTCTGTTTATAATTATGTCTCTAACTTTGAATTTTTCTTTTTCCAACGTATTGTCATCTATCCCGTCTCTAGCTTTTTGTCGAGGATCTATAACGTAAAGCAAATCACAAACGCGCAGTTCGGACGTCAGATAGTCCAAGAACTGTTCTAAACTTGAACCATTTGTTAATTTGTACTCGCGCCTAATTGTCGTATCTTTATTTACAATTTCGATCTGAATCTTTTCTTTTAAGTTACTTGATCTACTTTCTAGCATATTATTTCTAATTAGTTTGTCAAATTCTTTTCTAACTGTTTCAGAAACTAATAATTTGTCTACCTTTTCTATAGTTGGTTCGATTTCTTCAAATTCTTCCTATTTTGCCCATTTTCCTTCTAGCGTACCAATTCTATCATATATATGACTTATCCTAGTCACTATGTCGCCGTGGTATATCTTTTGGTCCTTCAAACCAAGTTCATATAGAGTCGGGACTCTATCTTCCAGCGATGCCACTCTAGCTGTTAATTGTTCTAGCATTCCGGTCAAATCTGAAAAATTACAATCTTTATTTATTCCAATTTTATTAACTAAATCTCCCTTATCGGCTGTGTAACATTCTAACTGAGAATTCTCAAGGAGACTCTCTTTCTTGAACCTACTCAGATTATAAACGCACGAGTCTATTCGTTTTATCATTGGGGTTGAGTTACCTTTCATTTTCGTTTCTAACTTATCTAGCTTATCCCCAGACTCGAGCTCAGGTTCCTTTTCTAGCTCAAAATCTAGCTGTGGGTTAGGATCATTTTTCCCTTCCCTTTCTAGCTCCAGATCGAATGCAGAAGCACTGGAACACACAGATTTTCCACATTCACTTAATATCATGAACAGACTGCATAAGAACACATTATACAGAAAATCCATGAGCCAGCTTTAATCTGAGATTTTTGCATGCTTCAAGGTATAATACCTACATATATATATGATTTTTAATTTCGTATCTAACTACTATCTAATTACTCTTACCACTCTAGCTTAAAAATTCATGTTTACCAACTGTATAACGTTTTCCGCCAGACATGGTGAAGACCACTCCTTCCTCCTGGATGTCGAAGACATATGTTTCGTCCGGGTGGTTCTCCGCCAATTGAAGCTCTAAGTCTTGCGTGAGCAAGAATAGCTTCAAGGTCCGTTGGTCTATACTTCAAAATCATGTTAAATCCAACTTAATATATTCAATCGTTTCATATATCTAACTTCAATATATTTTCTAACTTGATTCTAATTTTCAAAACTGTACAGTATGTCTAGCTTGTATAGTCATTTATTGACTTTCTAGTAATGCGCATTGTCAAACTTTCAATTTCGAAGCATTTATCCGCATCAAACGATGTGCGGGTCTCGCATGTGCATTATTAGTTCTAACTAATTTCATGCGCGTCCATTTCACTCGGTCGCGCTACGTATCAACTGCAAATATCAAGCGGTGTGAATGTCGATCGATCGATACAAACACGGCGAGAAACGACGCGCTTCCCTGGCGCTCCCGCGCAAACCCGGCGTTCCCGCGCAAACCCGGCGTTCCCGCTCAGGCCCGGCGGCCATCTTGGCTTCCTTGCGTCTACCGATTTCTCGGAACCGTCTAATCAAAAACCAATTTCGTGCACTTTTTGCGAAAACCCGGCACTCGAACGATACGTAAACGCTCAAAATTTTAAACTAGCTTCAAACTTACATAACTCTGGATCGAGCATTTTCAATTGAATTTAATCTCAAACTAACAGATTTAATTTCAAACTAACTGAATTTAATTTCAAACTAACTGAATTTAACATGTAACTAGCCCGCACTTTCGCTCGCTGAGTCACATACCTCTAGCATTTGCCGATTTGTGGAGGTCTCTTATCTCGTCCGCCATCTTTCTTTCTAGCTGCTGTAGATTCCTCTACCTGATCCCGGTCGATCCTCTAGCTTTCTTTCTCCTAGCTAAATTTCCTTTGTGGTGGTTGGCTGGGTGACCGTAGCTCCGACTGATCTCCCTTTCTAGCTTCTTTCTAGCACAACACCAACAAAACAGAGCCAAACTATTCCTCTCAAACCAGCGCGCAGTGGAAGCGTGCTGGGCCCATAACCTGTTGGAATAAAAACAGGAGAGGAAGGGCTTGGCTTCAATGATTAACTCACCGTTTTTATTATAAAAGAAATAAACCAATTTATTCTATATATATATAATATGTATGTACACTGGGGAAGGCCTTGGTACATCCGACCGTGTCGGGATCCGTGGCTCGAGTGAGTAGCGGGAGAAACCGATCTCGCCGCGCCGCCGCTTGCGTCGCTTCCTCCGGGGTCCTCCCCACTCCTCGTTACTCAGTTGGTAACGATAGAGAGAGAGAGAGAGAGAGAGAGAGAGAGAGAGAGAGAGAGAGACTATCACGTCTTATTTCCAACACAAAGCCAATACGCACATAAGCGGGATTGCCGATAGTGAGATCAAAACGAAGGTGTTACGCAAGAGTTTCTGTATATTGCACTATAATATCAATGCTCGAAGAAGAGTCGGCGATGAGAGGCATGTACTAGAAACTCGAGCATTAGAAGGAAGCAGTAATTTAAGTGGCCAAGAAAAAGAAGCCGCTTTTTGCTAATGCCGCAGAGATGAAAGTAGGGAAGTAAAAAAAGCTTTGCTACTCGGCCTTTAAAAAAAAATATACAATCAAAGTCGAGAAAGATCTTATATTCGGTAATCGAGACGTATCGCTTGTATCTAGGAGCTTTAGTCAAGGAACTACGACTTCGACATCTGGCCAGAGTGACCAGTTGGCGATTTTTTTTCCTTTTCTCTCTTACGTATATTGATGTTTATTAAGCAAGAGTAACAAGGAGAAAAAATCGCCATCTGGCAACCCTGCATCTGGCAACCATCGAGCTCCGTACGCATACGCATTTAACGTCGGATTTTCGAAATTCAATTTATTTATAACAATTATTCTTTGCATTGCATTTTATTTACAATAATTATTGTTTGAATAGCAATTTATTGACAAAAATTCATATTTTGGACTGCAACAATTTTTAATTTAAACTGCATTTATTTATAATAATACTTATTTTGATTATTAATTAGTAATGTTTGTAGTGAAATAACATTACGTATATTTCATTCGCTAAATAAGATAATTAGTTAACATGTTCGCCGTGCAATTGTTTATATAACCAAAATGAAAATTGTTATTGAACTTAAATAATTTTATGCAATTGTTTATAAAATATTGTAATTTTATGTGTATTTTGGCCATAGAAAAGCTAGAAGGATTTAGTTATATATGTTTATTTAAAAAGTAGACATTATAGAATTATGTTAACAAATTTAAATAAATAACGCATGATTAATACGAATAAAAAAATATACTATTTTAGTATCCCACATTATATCCTGCATCTCTACTCTTAAAATAACTTCGCTCGCTACTCCGGGAGATGTAAGGCTAGTCCTAGTCAAACAAGAGCGAAAGTAACGCGAATGCTTTATTAACCATTTGCCTTCTTGTTTAATAATTTTATAGTATTTTTACTTTAATATTTTTATAGTAGTTGGCTTAAGTTTGGACGTGACAGGATTATAGTGTAATTGCTTATTTACAAAAATGGATAATATTGTTATGAATGTTTTTGAACATTTAGCGCCTTTTAGCTGATGAAATAAAATATTATCAAAATATGATTTAATTGTTTTTGATGAATTTCTCCGATTAACAACAAATAAAAAAATGTAAGAATTTTTTTTAATATCGATCGTATTTTTTACTTCTAGTATAAATCCTATTTTACAAAAATTGATAATTATTTAATAAATTATTTGATTATTTAATGACTTATAGCCACAAAATACAAAATTTATCAGAGTATCGATTCAATGCGCTTCTTGAATTTATCTAATTAAGTGCAAATAAAAATATGCGAGATGTAATTTTATTGTCCTTCATTTTTTTTTGCTTATAGTGTAAATGCTAATTTACAAGAATTGATATTATTGTTATCAATTTTTTGAACATTTAGCGCCTTTTAGCCGATGAAATAAAATATTATCAGAATAGGATTTAATTGTTTTTGATGAATTTCTCCGATTAACAACAAATAAAAATTGTAAGAATTTTTTTTAATATCGATCGTATTTTTTACTTCTAGTATAAATCCTATTTTACAAAAATTAATAATATTTAATAAATTATTTGATTATTTAATGACTTATAGCCACAAAATACAAAATTTATCAGAATATGAATTCAATGCGCTTCATGGATATATCTAATTAAGTGCAAATAAAAATATGCGAGATGTAATTTTATTGTCCTTATTTTTTTCACTTATAGTGTAATTGCTTATTTACAAAAATTAATAATCTTTTTATCAATTTTTTGAACATTTAGCGCCTTTTAGCCGATGAAATAAAATATTATCAGAATAGGATTTAATTGTTTTTGATGAATTTCTCCGATTAACAACAAATAAAAATTGTAAGAATTTTTTTTAATATCGATCGTATTTTTTACTTCTAGTATAAATCCTATTTTACAAAAATTAATAAATATTTAATAAATTATTTGATTATTTAATGACTTATAGCCACAAAATACAAAATTTATCAGAATATGAATTCAATGCGCTTCATGGATATATCTAATTAAGTGCAAATAAAAATATGCGAGATGTAATTTTATTGTCCTTATTTTTTTCACTTATAGTGTAATTGCTTATTTACAAAAATTAATAATCTTTTTATCAATTTTTTTGAACATTTAGCGCCTTTTAGCCGATAAAATAAAATATTATCAGTATATGATTTAATTGTTTTTGATGAATTTCTCCGATTAACAACAAATAAAAAATTGTAAGAATTTTTTTTAATATCGATCGTATTTTTTAATTCTAGTATAAATCCTATTTTATAAAAATTAATAATTTTTTAATAAATTATTTGATTATTTAATAATTTATAGCCACAAAATACAAAATTTATCAGAATATCAATTCAATGCGCTTCTTGAATTTATCTCATTAAGTGCAAATAAAAATACGCTAGATGTAATTTTATTGTCCTTCATATTGCTTATAGTGTAAATGCTAATTTACAAGAATTGATAATACTGTTATCAATTTTTTGAACATTTAGCGCCTTTTAGCCGATAAAATAAAATATTATTAGAATATGATTTAATTGTTTTTGATGAATTTCTCCGATTAACAATAAATAAAAAATTGTAAGAATTTTTTTTAATATCGATCATATTTTTTACTTCCAGTATAAATCCTATTTTATATACAAGTTTGATATACAATTTTGTACAATTTTGAATTATGTACAATATTCTGGACATAGTTTTCTGCACACTGCAGGATCCCAATTCTAGCTGATAAAAGAGACGAAAGGGCGAATGAGTAATATGGAATGAAACGGGAGCTTTACATGTCATTGAAGAGTTAGAAATGTACGGAAACTCACGTTGTTTTTGGATTCTTCAAAGAAGCTGTCGAAGTGTCGCTCTTCGACTTCCAACAGAAATTCGGATCTTCTTTTAAGGGAATCAATAGCCTTTACAATTAGATCCTCATCCTGCTTGAGGTTATCGAATGACTCTTCGATCAACCGACGACATTCTTCCGCAGACCTGACTTCCTTGCGGAATACCCGCTTTACGATATTTCCCTATAGAAAATAATCAGTGGGGTCGGTGTTAATCAAGTGGTAATCGGACCGTTGCGCCCTATCCAGCGGTCTGGATACGTCCTGTTAAGATGCTTCATTACCACTCTAGAAAAATGACATGGATCTCCGTCATGCATGTAAATAAGGCTCTGCCTGTCAGCCAGTGGTAAATCTTCAAGCAGGTTTGGGAGCTTTTCGGTAAGGAATTGGAGGTACAAGGGACCATTCACCCGAGGAGGTAAGAATACTGGACCAATCTAGTAAGGATATCAGTAACAGTTAGTGTACTAATAGGAAAACATGCAACTGAAACAGGACGAACATTTATTAGTAAAAAATACATTTAAATTGTGAAAGAGTAAGAGAAAATTAAGAAAAAGAAATAACATGAATTGTTCGCATTATCTAAATTTTCTTACTCACCGACAAAAAACCGATAAATACAAATAGAAAGAATAAAGTACAGTAGAAAAAAATTAATATTTACTTTTTTAGAACTAAATCGACGATAGTCAATGTATCTGAGGTTTTCAGCGTTGGACCACAACGAAATTACAAAATTTAAAATATCCAACTAAAAACCATCAGAATGCATTAAAAATCGTATAAAATGACAAAGGTAAAAGAAATACACTGACCAATCCCAAATCCAACACCAAGAGGTGGCTTCAAGGGGTATACGGCATATACATTAACGATATACACTTTCCATCACTTCTAATCTACCCTTCTATCTTTCTGCGAACGATCAAACTTTTCCTACATCTTTCTAGTACTAAGACAAACTTCACCTACGAATATAAAGAAAATTAAAGGATTTCAACAGCTTCAAATTTCGAGAAAACCGATGACAAAGGTGATTATGGCAGAAATGACACTTTTCATCCCTTATAAACTACCCTTGTATCTTTTTCCAAACGATCAAACTTTTCCTACATTTTTCTAAAACTAAGTCAAGCTTAACTTGTCAATTATAATTAAATCAAAATTAAAGGTCTACAACAGTTTGAAAATTAGAGATTACCGATGAAAATAGCATATTAGCGGCCAATATGACACTTTTCATCCCTTATAAACTACTCTTCTATCTTTTTCCGAACTATCAAACTTTTGATACATGTTTCTAATACTAAGTCAGTCCTAGCCTATGAATATACAGAAAATAAAGCGATGACAGCAGTTTGAAATTTTGAGATAACCGATGAAAAAAGCTGATTAAGGCAAAAATGACACATTTCATTCCTTATAATCTACCCTTCTATCTTTTTCCGAACGATCAAACTATTCTTACATCTTTTTAGTACTAAGACAAACTTAAACTATGAATATGAAGAAAATTAAAGGACTACAATAGTTTGTAATTTTGATATTACCGATGAAAAAAGCGTATTAGCGGCCAATATGACACTTTCATCCCTCATAAACTACCCTTCTATCTTTTACTGAACTCTCAAACTTTTCCTACATCTTTCTAAAACTAAGTCAAGCTTAACTTGTCAATTATAATTAAATCAAAATTAAAGGACGACAACAGTTTGAAATTATGTGATAACCGATGAGAATAGCGTATTTGCGGCCAATATGACACTTTTCATTCCTCATAAACTACCCTTCAATCTTTTTCCAAACGATCAAACTTTTCCTACATATTTCTAGCACTAAGACAAACATAACTTATCAATATAAAGAAAATTGAAGAATGACATCAATTTGTAATTTCGGGGTAACCGGTGAGATTAAGGGGCAAGTAGAAAAAATCAGTGACTAAATTAAATCTTGCAAATGTAATAAAAATTTATAAATTATAGAAATGTGAGTATACAAATTTACTTACAATCTTATTCCCCATCATTCCAGCCCATACATTTAGTGACCATCTGTACTGGAACTTTGATTCGTGTACAAGGTGTGGATTTATGTCTGACCAATAATGGTAATTATGCTGGTTTAGCGTTCCATTGCGCGTAAACGTGCACTCGTCGGTAAAAAGAATTTTGTGGTGAAACCGGAGTTCACGCCGAATTTGGGTTGGGAAAAATCCAACTCGAAGCTCGTAGTCCCCTTCCAAGAGTTGTTGCACCCTGGTGTAATGGTACGAATGTTTGCCGGCATCTCTTATGGCGCTGTGTACACGGCTGTGCGACACGTTTAGTTGCCGTCCTATAGATCGGCAACTCGTTGTCGGGTCTGCTTCCACGAGGTCCTCGATCATCTCCTCCATCTGCGGATTCAGCACCACACGCTGCTGACCGACGTCTCGGGATCCTGGCGCCGCATCCGCAGTGGTCATAAACCGCCGATGCGCGGCACCAATCGTGTCAGGATCCGGATGACGTCTATTTGGCCACCTTTCTCTATATGCACGTGCAGCCGGTGCTAATTGGCCACCATTCAAATAAAAAAAGTGCACCATTTGTGCATACTCCTCGCGCGAATAGCCCAATCGCGCACGTCTCTCCATCGCGATAGAGAAGCAACTGAGTCAATGTGAAATATGCAGAACAATTGATGTGCGTATTTTGTTTTTCTTTCGTTTTGCGGAGGATATAAAGGTTGTGGGTTCGAATCCTGGTGCCGTCGACTTTTTTTCATTTCATTCGACTTTTTTTTCGTTTCATTCTACGTTTTTCATCTTTATTTTATTTATTATTTAATTTTAAATTAATTTCCAAATCGACGTTTAATCTATACGTTTTAGTGCAGATGTTCATGTACATTACCTTGTATGCTTCTTTACATAACCTAGTGCTTAATTTTTAGCTATAAACTATGACGAAAACCTTGCAGATATATTAGCAGATTCAACTAACAATATTGTGTACATTTATCTGTAAAATCATCAGCTCGATTTTGCCTATAAATTTCTATACATTTGCCTGTATGTTTTTATGCAGAAAACTTATGTGTATAATGTCATGTACGTTTTTCTGTAGGTATTTATATACAATTGTGTGTTTTTTTCACTGCATAATGAAGGATGATGGGTGTTGGCAGCAATAAAAAGAACACGCCTCACTCACACTTCACTTTGATTTAATATAAAATAGTAAAAAATAATATAAGTACAAAGTAATATAATCGATATATTGCGGACGCGCCGAAACGATCAACACAGATCGGTAGCTGAGTAGAGAGAGTCCTCCGACTAACACCGTATGTCGCAACGGTATAATGAGTGGAGGGGGAACTCAACCTAAGGGCCGATCGCAACTCCATCACATAATTATCTGCAGAATTTTTACATAAGGGTTATCATAAACTTTCTGAAGATTGGGAGAATTTTTCTTTTACGAACTTAGCAGGGGCAATATTAATCCGAAGTTTAAAAATTGTGCGAATGAAGCCTCAACTGTTTGATATAACCTGAAACGAACATTATACTATAAATAACAAAATTGCTCAGTGGTAAGGAATGAGTCTCCCGTGCTAAACATCTAAGGATCAAATACTACTATGGGCAAATTTTTTTTTTTATACTTTCGACATTATTTTAGTTTTAATAGGGTAAATTTTCAAAAATTTTGGGCATGTTTTTATTAATTATATGCATTAAAAGAAAGTTTGGGAATTGATAACAATATTATCAATTCTTGTAAATTAGCATTTACACTATAAGCAAAAAAAATGAAGGACAATAAAATTAAATCTAGCGTACTTTTATTTGCCCTTAATGAGATAAATTCAAGAAGCGCATTGAATTGATATTCTGATAAATTTTGTATTTTGTGGCTACAAGTTATTAAAAAATCAAATAATTTATTAAATAAATATTAATTTTTGTAAAATAGGATTTATACTAGAAGTAAAAAATACGATCGATATTAAAAAAATTCTTACAATTTTTTATTTTTTGTTAATTGGAAAAATTCATCAAAAACAATTAAATCCTATTCTGATAATATTTTATTTTATCGGCTAAAAGGCGCTAAATGTTCAGAAAAATTGATAAAAAGATTATCAATTTTTGTAAATAAGCAATTACACTATAAGTGAAAAAAATAAGGACAATAAAATTACATCTCGCATATTTTTATTTGCACTTAATTAGATATATCCATGAAGCGCATTTAATTGATATTCTGATAAATTTTGTATTTTGTGGCTATAAGTCATTAAATAATCAAATAATTTATTAAATAATTATTAATTTTTGCTTCCCTCGCAACTTGCCTCCGAACGCTCAGGCGCGCTCTCATTCGCTGATTTATTTGTAACTTTAATTGAGATTATCTTATTAATTATGCATCAAATCAAAATTTGCTAAAGGAAAAAGTTGCTTAGAATCTCCTGCTCTGTATGCATGCCGAAGGAACGGAATCATTAAAAGAACACTCTGTAAACTAATAGAAACTTTCCTTGCAGTCTTGTAGTTTTCTCCATTTTATTCTATTCTATATCTTCCTTTTACTTAGTCTTATTGTTTCTTATTACTTAGTCTTTCGAATTCTTTGGTGTATTGGCAAATTGTTGTGTTTATATTTCCTTTCAGGGCTTGCATTAACTTATTTGTTATTTCGGTGTCTTCCTTACTCTCTCCTATCCACTTATTGATTCCTTCTATCCATTCCTGTTTCATCTTCTCGTTTGCTTTTTTACATTTAAAAATGTGTGCTATACTTTCTTCTTCTTCTCCACATACTCTGCATATGGTGTTAGTAAATCCTTTCCTTCCTTCCTCACTCACGCTTCTACATCTCAGTCGGGCCCATTGTTCTTTGATGTTCCCATTAATGGGTGCTTGGTTCCAATATTTTTCTCTTCCTAACTTTGGTATGTCTTTTGTAATATAAAAATGTGAAGAAAGCCAAGTTATCTCTTGCCAATGGCTACTTTTACAGGAGTTATTCGACATCCAATAATAATATCATTAAAAATTACTTCCTATTTGATCGCTTACAAGTCAGAAGCAAATAGAGATAGGCACTCAAACCAAAAACCAGAAGAAAGTTGAGTTCAAGTAGATATGGTTTGAAAAAATAGAAGCTTAAATTGCTTAATTTGGAGCAAAGTTATAAAGAACATAAGAAATTTAAAATTATTAAGCCAAAAGAAACAATAAGTTTTTCATATCAAATTTTGGTTAAAATTTTTTCTATTTCTTATTGTCTTCATAGCTTTGCTCCTAATTAAGCAATTTGAGCTTTTTTTCCAAACCATATCTACTTGAACTCAGCTTTCTTTTGGTTTCTGGTTTGAGTGCCTATCTCTATTTGTTTCTAAGTTGTAAGCCATCAAATTGGAAATAATTTTTACTGACATTATTTTTAGATGTCGAATAACTCCCGTGAAAGTGGCCATTGACAAGAGATAACTTGGCTTTCTTCACATTTTTATATTATAAAAGACATACCATAGTTAGGATAAGATCCGTTTCGCGGAGGTCAAGTACTCCCCTTGTTAGTGGGCATCCTTGTCTGACCACTTTCTGAGTATAGGAGTCGGTAAGTTCTTTCGGGGTTATCACTTCCATTTGTGTTTCCTTGTATATATTGTTAATCTTTTTCAGCATTCTTTCTTGTATTCCTATCTGTTTCAGTTTTTCAATCATTAGTTTCCTGTCTATTAAGTCGAAGGCTGTCCTGAAATCTACAAAACATACATACCGTTTCTTCCTCTTCTGCCTGATCCTATTTTCTTCTATACAGTTTAATGTGAATATGTGGTCTGTTGTGCTTTTCTTTCTTCTGAATCCGGCTTGACTTTTCTTTATTTTGTTTTTCTTTTCTAACCATATTCTAAGTCTTTTGTCCATTATTTCCGTTAGTATTTTATATCCAATATCTAGTAATGACACTCCTCTGTAGTTTTTAGTCAAATTCTCATCTCCACTTTTGTAAATCGGGTAGATTCTTGCCATCTTCCAGTTGTCTATCATTTTTCTTCAATCCTTTATTTATTATGTCCGTTAGTTCTTCTTCCCATGTATTTGACAAATTCTTAAAAAATTCCGCTTTTATTCCGTCTTCTCCGGCTGCTTTATCTTTCTTTAGGCTTCTAAGAGCTAGTTCCATTTCCATAATTGTTATGTCTTCGTTAAATGGTAGGTTTTCTTTCATGTTTTTATTGTATTCTATATATTCTGTTTCAGTTACTACCTTATCATCCGTGCTTCCTTCCATCAATTTATTAAAGTGTTCAAACCTTTCTTCTTTTTTGGTATTTCTTCCTTTGTTATTTCTCTTTGGTCTGTATTTTCTTATCTCCTTCCAAAATTCATTGTTATTTTTGCTGTTTTTAACATCCTCCCAGTTTTTTTTGCCTCTGTTAATCTTATTTCTTGTTTCGTGTTTTTAAGTTTTTTCCTTTCTATTTTGAGCAATTCTTTTCCCTCCTCTGTTTTCCTCTTGAGATAGCTTTTTAACCTATTCCATACTTTTTTCCTTTGTTCTTTTAATTCCTTTGGAAACTTTTTGTTTTTGTTATTGTTGTCATCTCTTTTTACTATCATTTCCGATTTTCCTGCCGCTTCTCTAATTGCCATTGTTAATATTTCCCATCTTTGTTCTATGTATGTATTTTCCTTACTTATTTTTCTTTCCAGGTTTTTATTTTCTTTTTGTATTCTTTATGGTTTCTCTCTTTCCATATCAGTTTTTCTAACGTCACTTGACTTGTATTTTCCTGGTTTTTATGCTTTTCCGTGTTTTCTACTACTATTATTTGATATTTTATTGGAAGGTGGTCTGATTCCGTTCTTTTTATTATTTCCATTCTGTTGATATAGCCACCCAGTCCGTCGTCACTTTCCATCACGTGGTCAATTACTGTTCCTCCTGTATCTCCTATAAATGTCAGTTCACCGCTCCAGTCACCTTCTGTTCTACGATTTTTTATCTTAATGCCTGTTTCCGTACAAAAGTTAATTAGTTTTTTACCTTCGTTATTTAATGTTCTATCTTCTGATTTTTTTGTCCTTCCAAATTTTTCATAATCTTTTCTGTTCTCTTCTTCACCTACTCTTGCATTAAAGTCTCCTGTTAGAATTATGTGTCTTCCTGCCTGTATTACTTTTTCTATTTGTTTTTCTAGTTCTGGTAAAAAATTTTTCATTTCAACATTGTTATAGCTTCCAATTAATGTTATTTCTTTCCTGTTATATGGTCTAATTCCTTCTATTATTATTCCATATTTCCAGTCTGTGATATTTAACTTTCTTGCTTTTAATTTTTTACTTCAAGAAGTAATCCTCCTTTTGCTCTTCCTTTTGCGTTTTCCCTGGTTGCTAGTTTAGCTTTCCATATGTATGTGTCATCTAGTTTATTTATAAGTCTGTCTTCGTTGTCAAACCTGTCCTCTCTTGTGTTTGAATATGATTCTTAGAACCCTTTATCCTGTAGAAATGTTTTCCATTCCTATTCTACGAGATCGCCTTCCTCTTCGTCCCAAATGTACCATTGATGGTTGATCAATATTTTCATGTGCCCAATGCATGTCTCATTCTATTTCCAGTGTTCCAGTTCCTCCTTCTTCTTTAGCCATTGCTGTATCTTCATTTCTCTTGGTGTCAAGTCGTCCTCTATTTTAATCTCCATTCCTTTGAGTAAATTTTTCTTTTTCATTATTTCTACTTTATTTGTTAAAGTGCATAGTGTCGCAATAATCACATTTTCTCTTGTTTTTATTTTTAATCTTTTCATCAGGTGTTTTATGATATTTTCTACCCTACTTCCTATTTCATTTATCGTTAGTTTGTCTATATTACTTAGTCCTTTAATGACATTATTGTGTTTCCTATCCGTTTTTTCTACTTTTTCAGTCTCCAACTTCTCAACCGTCAGCTTCTTCGGCTTTTTTCCCTTCAGATCCCTTTCTATTTCTTTTATTCTATTGCTTTCAGTCTCTTCTCTGTTTTTGTGTTTTCTTCCTGCGTTTTTCCGATATAGTTGTCATTCATATTTTCTTTTGTGTCATATCTTGTCCTCAAATCCTCTGTTTGCTTCCTTACTGATTCGATCAATTTGTGTAGGTTAGTTACTTTTTCCTCTGCTTCGATTCTTCGATATTTTTTCTCCTTGACTATCATTTCTAACCTGCTTATTTTTCCTTCCATATATTGTATTTTTCCTTTGTATCCGTTTATCTGTTTATTAACCTTTAGACTGCCCGCATTTTTGCCTTATAAATTGATATTTTTGATGTGCAAAATTTATACATAAAAACACCTCATATCTCTAGAGTAGTTGTCAAGGTCACAGGTGGCTCATATATGAGCCAGTCCGGCAGTCTAAAGGTTAATTCCTAACCTTTCTTGTTCTGCTTGATGTCTGTATAAAAAAAAAATCAGTATTTAATGTTTCCTTTTCTGTACTTAATAAATCCACACTTCCTTCTAATTTTTTAACTGATTTTACCATTATATTCTGGTCTTGAATATTTTCCATTTTTTCGCTCGTTTCTCCTAAAAGTTAATAATAATATAACTTGTTTAAAAAATTAAGAATTTAAATATAAAGAAATTGTTTTCAGTTGTTATGAACAAAAATTATTAATTGTTAGTATTGAATAGTTTTTTTTCAATTTTAACACTAGTTGGTTCCCTTAACCCGTTTACGCCCAAACTGGCATAAAATGTTTTAATTTTTCGACCGCTACTTTCCTTAAGTAAAAGTGATTCAATCTTGACGAAAATACATGTATTGTTTAATTTTTTTCTGCTCTTTCCTAACCTGATCTTAGAATGACGGTATCTATCGCCATTTTTAAAATATGACGGTTTAAAGCTGAAAAAACACAAAAAATTTGACATTTTTTTCCAAATAATCATGAATTTGACCCAGAAGCTGTTATCGGAGGACGTTAAAACGCTAAATTGGGTGGAATACAGGCCTGTACTAAAAGATAAGATAGGTAGAAAATCAAAATTTAAAATGGCTGCCACTGAAACGCCTATTTTTATGCACAGTTGTAATAAAAAGGTTTACGATTTTTTTTCTTGATAAGTTTACATTTTGCGAAAAAATTTTATAGAATAATAAGTGTTTAAAATTAGTCAAAGATTATGTACGAATTTCCAAAAACCATTTAGAAAATTCTGAAAAGCCAATTGAGCCAATTGAGTCAGTATATTGGTTTCCGGCAGTGTAAAGGTTAACGGCAGTACTCTTTCAAAGTCCGGGGATAAATCTACCACCGTACCAACCGAGCTTTATAGACTTCCACTTGATAATAATATCTACGAATGATTTAATTTTCTGTTGCAGACGAGGGTGGTAGATTTATGACAATTTAGCGAAAAATCAAGATTTGATTTAATTTATTATCTATTATTTAATGTCCATACTCTCTCAAGCATAATTTGTAGTTGTTAAATATTAAAATTGTTATTCATTAAAAGTATTTTATATAGTCTAGGGCAGTAAGTTTCTAATTCTTTACCAAATAAAAATAGTCAAAAATCTTTACTTAAAGCATAATATTTACATATGAATATAATAACATAATGTAAGTATTTTTATTTATTACAGGTACCTAATAATGAGTTATCCATAATAAATCAACAAGACACACGGACCTTTAACGATAATACTGTGAGCTCCAATATATCAGAACTTTGTACGCATAGTGATTCAGGTTCGGGTTGTTCACAAACGCCTAGTAGAAATATTGATCGTTCTGACACCGATTCTATTTGTACTACTATAAGTCAAGATAGTCACAATTCTAATAAAGAAAATAATTTAGTTGAAACCGTCGATAAAGATAATTTCCATACTCGAACAGGATCGAGACAACATTCGTCTGAAATTGAAGAAGTTATTTATCGTAGAAAACCAGATTACGTTCGAGAAATTCCTAAGAGAAGTAAAGAGGATATAGAAAAGTTGCACATTATGAATCTTAAAAAGAAAACTAGGAAACGTACTCGAAAGTTTGAAATTGACGGAGTTGTTGTAACCACAACAACCTCAAAGGTAAATACTATATTGTACATTATATTATTTTTTTATTTCTATATATTGTTGATATAACTGTATTAAAACCTCAAAAAACAAATATTACACCTTGGGTAACTTTATGATTGTTGTAATATAGTAAGTATTATATTCTTGATTATATACTCAAATTGATACGCAACGATCTCGTACAACGAGACGAGCTCATACGAGACCGACCGCATTGCGATGCCTCGCATCTATAGTTTAAGCAACTGCCGTACTGTATAGACTGTTCACTCACTCTACGTTCAGACTCCGATGTAAGCGTGTTGCCGACTACGGCTATTGCCGTTTGTGTGTATATATATATATATATATATGGGTGGTTCTCTGTGACATCGAAGATGAAAAAAATAAATATTGCTATAACTGTGGGAATATGTTTTAGAGGTATCCAGTAGTTCTCCTGAATTTTTTCAGATTTTTTCTGGGCCATTATTTTCAGTTACAGAGAGTCAAAGTTGACATTTTAGCACTTTTTTGCATTATATGCCCATTTTCATGAATTTTTAGCTCCCAGGGGATGCATTTTTCACTAAAAACATAAGTATGACTTTTTTTGTAAAATTTTCCGAACTTTTCATTCAAAATACTTTTAAAGACATAAATGTATGCTGTCATACTCTTGTAAGCCATTTAAACCTTAAATAGTGAAAATCAGCAATTCTGCTCCGGACTCTCGTAACCTAATACTGTCTAAAAGATGTCTTTTTATAGTCAGAAACTGCCTAAAAATTTCCAGAGTGGGTCTAAATCATTAAGATCACTTATGGTCAAAATATCCGGGAAAAGTGCCCGAAATATTAATAGAAATGTATATTTGTTGCTTATAACGATGAATCTATTAGCATGCTCATTGCAAAAAAATTTGTGCACTTACCTTGGAGTGGTAGAAAAGTATCTCCACTTGTTTCAGTATCCAACTAATCCCCTGTAAGCTGCTAAAAATACAAATATTATTATACAAATATAAAAAATTAATTTTTAAACATTTATAATGCTGAATTTTTAGTTTTACATCCCTTACAAGAATTATAATACTAATCTGAAGGATTACTATAAATATATAAACATCATTTTTACAATAACTGAATATACGTATTTAATACAAAAGATATATAAATAAATCGGATATATAATTCTAATGAATAATATGATAACGTGACAGTGACAAGTTTGTGAAATCTAAACAATGTATTGATGAATAATAATAATAATAATGTTGATACTTTTATAGTAATCCTTCAGATTAGTATTATAATTCTTGTAAGGGATGTAAAACTAAAAATTCAGCATTATAAATGTTTAAAAATTAATTTTTTACATTTGTATAATAATATTTGTATTTTTAGCAGCTTACAGGGGATTAGTTGGATACTGAAACAAGTGGAGATACTTTTCTACCACTCCAAGGTAAGTGCACAATTTTTTTTGCAATGATCATGCTAATAGATTCATCGTTATAAGCAACAAATATACATTTCTATTAATATTTCGGGCACTTTTCCCGGATATTTTGACCATAAGTGATCTTAATGATTTAGACCCACTCTGGAAATTTTTAGGCAGTTTCTGACTATAAAAAGACTTCTTATGCACAAAGAATTGCTGATTTTCACTATTTAAGGTTTAAATGGCTTACAAGGGTGTGACAGCATACATTTATGTCTTTAAAAGTATTTTGAATGAAAAGTTCGGAAAATTTTACAAAAAAAGTCATACTTATGTTTTTAGTGAAAAATGCATCCCCTGGGAGCTAAAAATTCATGAAAATGGGCATATAATGCAAAAAAGTGCTAAAATGTCAACTTTGACTCTCTGTAACTTAAAATAATGGCCCAGAAAAAATCTGAAAAAATTCAGGAGAACTACTGGATACCTCTAAAACATATTCCCACAGTTATAGCAATATTTATTTTTTTCATCTTCGATGTTACAGAGAACCACCCATATATATATATATATATACCTTCTTAGTTAATTATATCATTGTTAACATTAACCTCAATTATTTATTTATCCCACTACTTCAACATGGTAGCAGAGCATGGTTGGTATATTCAAACTTATCTTCTATAATGTGGAAAATTAGTTAACGGTTTTAGTTAACAAAGTGAATCGCACAGTGAAATATTGAGCACTGAAATAAAAGGAGAAAATTTCTCATAAAGACTATATGTTTCTGAAGCATGAAATTCGATTTATCATATGGAAATATCTGTCGAAAAATGAAAAGTTTCAAATGATGAAAAATAAGTATAGTAAAGTTAAAGTCAAGAAATATATGCTCAATGACGAAGAATGAAACTCGAATTAGCAACTAAAGAAGAAATCGAAGAAGTTGCATCAAGTGAAAAATCAACTGTCGAAAATCAAATACAAGAAAATTTTATAGTTGAAGAAAAAGAAATTGCTAAGCAAGCTAAAATAGAGGATATAATAATGCCCATTTTTGATGGCGAAAATTATTCTAGCTGGAAGATAAGATTAATGATTTTACTTGAATAGAAAGAGTGTAAAGAACCAGCAGTCGGTGCCAAATACATACCAGTCAGAGAACAAGATTGATTTAAAAGCTCGCGCTATGAATATAAGTAGTATATCAGACAAACAATTGGAGTATGTTGGAGAATGCAATACAGCTCTCGAGATATTACAAAAATTCGACAAGATGTATCTAACTCAGTTCACAGCCCTGCAAATAATATGTAGAGGTAAAATCGAAGAAATTAAATTAAATAACTTTAAACAGTAGAAGAGTTTTTTTTAGAGTTTGAAAGAGTAACAAACGAGTTTAAAACAGCTGGTGGAAAATTACAAGAAACCGAAAAGCTGAGATATTTGCTTACAGCATTGCCACCAAGCTATAGCTATAATGGTGATTTCATAGATATTATTCCATAGACTCAGAGAACTGTAGATTATGTGAAGTCTAAAATAAAAGAAAAGAATATGACTAAATCCGAGTCAGATAATAAGAGTAACGTCAGTACTTTTGCAACCCAGGCACTATAAGAATGAATGCAAGAGTCTTCAACAATCGAGTAACCGAGGCATAGGTGCTCACTTCAACCAAGGGCAACGAGGTCACCAACAAGGCAACTATCGAGGTGGAAGCTACAGAAGTCGTGGTCGAGGACGAGGTTCATCAGGTTCATCACGAGGCGAATCATCAGGTGATCAACGCAACAACTGCCAATCCAAGTCGTGGACAACGGAGGTGTGTAACTCCAATAATAATTACTTATCTTCTACTTTGACTTTCGAGTCAAGTAGAGATAGTAAAGTAAGTATGGTAAATCATGCAACAGGGAATAGTGAAAATTGTAATGAAATTAATTGGTTGTTAGATAGTGGTTGCACAGATCATATTATTAAAAATTATAATTTTTTTGATGAATATATAGATTTGGAAAATCCTGTTAATGTTACATTACCAGACGGTAAAATGTTAAAAGCAACCAAAATAGGTACTGTTAATATATACTTTAAAAATGATTATAATCAAAAACAAGTAGATTTAAAAAATGTGTATTACGTAGAAGGCATTAGACAAAACTTATTAAGTTTTTCAAAAATAAGTGAAAGCTGCACAATCATAGCTAAGAATGAAAATGCCAAAATCTAAAATAAGTATAGAGAATTGATAGCTGTTGCAAACAAAGTAGATAATTTGTACTATATGAAAAGCTATGTAATTGGAAAACAAACTGAACAAATGATTGTAAACTCAGTAAAATTAACTGACAAAGAAATTTGGCATAGAGCACTTGGTCATGTAAATTTTCAATACCTAAATAAATTAGTAAAATATAAATTAGTTGAAGGATTGCCAGATAAAATTCAAACCACTGAAATGAAAAGTCCAAATTGTATAGAAAATAAAATGACAAATGTACTTTTTGAAAATAACAGATACAAAGACAAGTGAAATTTTATAAATATGAAAATAGTAAATGCATTAGCATTTTATTTATGTATTTATTTATTTATTTATTTATTTATTTATTTATTGATAGCTGTTGCAAACAAAGTAGATAATTTGTACTATATGAAAAGCTATGTAATTGGAAAACAAACTGAACAAATGATTGTAAACTCAGTAAAATTAACTGACAAAGAAATTTGGCATAGAGCACTTGGTCATGTAAATTTTCAATACCTAAATAAATTAGTAAAATATAAATTAGTTGAAGGATTGCCAGATAAAATTCAAACCACTGAAATGAAATGTGCGAATTGTATAGAAAATAAAATGACAAATGTACTTTTTGAAAATAACAGATACAAAGACAACTGAAATTTTATAAATATGAAAATAGTAAATGCATTAGCATTTTATTTATGTATTTATTTATTTATTTATTCATTCATTCATTCATTCATTCATTCATTTATTTATTTATAGTTTCATATTTTCAATTGTTTGTAAAATTTCCGAGTTATTTGTCGGATTCATAAATATGGAGTCTTTATTCATAGACGGCAATTTTAATATTTTACCCTTTTGATTATTTATTTTATCACTTAAGTTTTTTCCAATTCTACAAAAGTAAGAGTTCATATTATTTGCAATTAGAAAAGGGTCCTGTATTTTATTATTGTTGCTAGTTTCAATTTTGCTAATATAATTATCATCTTGCAAATTATTTCCCATTTTATTTTTTATATATTTCCAAATTTCTTTTGCATTATTGACATTTTTCTTATTTAGATTCTTATTAAGAGTTTTTAGATCTGAATAGACTTTTTCTTCGTGAATCACTTCCTTTTGTAATTCTTCAATAAAGTGAATATGTTGCTCCATTACTTAGATTTTCGATTTCTTTGGTTTGAGGAATTATTTTGTGTGGCGTCAGTGCTGACTGAAGAATTCTTTGTTTTGCTGATATTCTTTTTGGTCATCGACATGGTTTCTTTAATGTTTCCTACATTACCAACTAATCTTGGTATAGTAGGACTAATTGGGTAATCAGTCATATCTATGTATCTTTGTATCTTCTTTTTTAATATTGCACATTTCTGTGTATCATTGGCCATATGATTAAATTCTAGATTTGTTTTATATTTTGAGTTGCTAAAGAAACAGTTAATACATGTATTAGTAAATTGGCTATCACATTGTATGTTTCAGTGCGGACCAGCACACTTTAAACAACATGCAGGATTTCTGCATTTTTATGTATTATGTCCAAACCTTCCACAATTAAAACATGGTTTAATGTTTATTAGATCCCAAACCTTACAGCTTTGATATCCAATAAAAATTCTATTTTTATTATCTGCAATAATGTTATACAATACTTTTGGTACTTCAATAATTATGCTGGATTTGTTAGTTTTCATTATACGATTTATGTGTAATACTCGACATTTCTCTTGATATTCTTTGAAGTTTCTTATATTTAAATCATTTTCAATTTCTTCTAAATTCATATTAGTATAATTATCTACTCCAACTATTTTCATCTTTGGATATTCAATTTTCTCAATACTTGTTTTACAGTGATCAGAGATTTTTTCTGTGAGCAATTGAACTGTTGCCTCAGCACTCTTTTCATCCATGCTATTTATTTCTATTTCATTCTGATTTATTATTCTAAATTGCTTAGTTTTAACTGCTTTTTCTTTTACTATAACACCACAGACTTTTTTTGTAAAAGCTTTCTTACCTTCTACATCTTTTTTAGTATTCTTGACAATAATCTTCGGTATTCTTTTATTTTTAGTAGGTGGTATATTGGTAGTCGCTTGTGCATAAGTTTTTAGGTTATTTTGTATCGTATCCGACTTGTCGTCGCTTTTTTCTTTTTTTTATTAATTCTTTTAATAGTGCGTTTTTTCCATAAGTTCTTGATTAAGTTGTTTTAATAATTGATTTTCAACTTGTATATTTTCTAAATCAGTATTTTCCGATAAAATTGTTGCATTAAACTTGTCTCCATCTCCATGTGATGATAAAATGGAAATTTCATTTAGAATTTTATGTTTTACTTGTTCTTCTTTTGCACTTTTTATTTGAGCAATTAGTATTTTTGCTTCTTTACTTAAATTATTTTCGTGATCTTATAAGGTTAAGTTGAGCTCCACGTGGTCCGGACATATAACAAATACATCACTGATAAATTTTTTGTTCTTACACTTGTCATAATCACTTTTATGATACACATTTTCACACACTATACAAATTACAACTGTTACTTTAAGTTTCGGTGACATTTAAATACTTTATCAAGATTTTCATCAGGAGGCTCACCATCTCCCGCGGCCATCTTGGAATTAGAATATATCATTGTTAACATTAACCTCAATTATTTATTTATCCCACTACTTCAACAATGATTTCGAGAACACATGAGTTCATCAAATTCAGCAGCGTGAAATCTCGTTACTTATGGTAGTGTATGCAATATGTATGAAAGGAAAATATTCGCTTATGTATCTTACGTATAGTCGTAAATAACAGAATGTAATACGTTAGTTCAATGCATGGTCATATATACAGGTCTGGAAAATCCCGTGGGTACGGCTAATAAGGAAGCCTACAGTACATTATGCAATTACTGTGCGAAGAACGTGATTCCCGCACGCGTATGAATTTGAATTTGGAATTTTTCGTACACGCTACGTCCTTTGCACATTCTGTGATGTTCTTCGCACCGGCTGCAGTGCAATCTATATATTAGGCTCTTCGCATACGCCACAAGTGTCTACAAAATGGATTTTCGCTCACGGCGTTTTAAAAAAATTGTTTTAGTATTTGCCGATAGCATAAAGGCGCTTTGATCAATTTCAAGTGATGCGCTCAGCTGGTGAAGCTTATACTTCCTTGTTCAAATAATTTAAGTAACTAATAATTTGAATTTTTCCAGAGTCAAAAAAAGTATTTCTTGATAATATTTTCGATTGATTTAACGAGTAAAATTGTAATTATACAAGATTTCGGGAACATTTTTGTTTCCCTCATTAGGTACAGTCCTTTATTCAATAATAAAAATTATAAATTAATTTACAATCACCTTTGATGTATTGATAAGAAGAATAAGTATATAATTCTATACCTGTCAGATTGTATTAAGTCATAATGTACCTTAGCGGATTTATGAATTAGTATATATCAATAATTTATTATTAATATATTTACATTTATTTATTATAACAACAAAGCTAAACAATGTAAGGTAATATCTTCCTTCACTCTCAGTGATCGTAAAGTTATATTACACTAATCAAATAAATAAATAAGAATAAATAGTAATAAATAGTTAAATTTTGAAAACTCTAAATAACCTGGTATGTGAAACTGTACATACACTTGATAAATTTATATAAGGGACGACACGAATATAGGACTGTCAAAACAAGACTGATACAAATGGTAAAACAAGTATAATAGGTTAATACTGATCCGTCAACTAGATGTCTGTAAGAATAAAAATCGCGGCGTTCTATTTAAATTTATGCATCCGCGTTGTGTACATTGATTTTAATATAATATATTAACGTCTTTTTTATTATCAAGTGATTTCTTTGCATATTTTTATGAATAATTTCAGAGATTATTCTTTTTGTTTTCTCGTACACAAGATGCATTACAATTGATGCTGTTAATTTTGTAAACTATTCCCTGTTATTCTATTTCTTTGTTTTCGTCTTTTTCTCTCTGAATAACTTGTTTAATAAGGGGAGTACTTGTCCGGCAAACGGATCTTATCCTAACTTTGATATGTCTTTTGTAATGTAGAAATATGAAGAATGCCAGGTTATTACGTGTCAATAGCTACTTTTAGAAAAGTTCTTCGACGTCTAGTGATAATTTCAATAAAAATTCTACTTTAATTGCTTATAACTCGGAAACGAAGAGAGATAGACAATCGGATCAAAAACCAAAAGACGTTTGAGTTCAAGTAGATTTTAATTTTAGTTATAATTTCTTTTATTTCTTATTTTCTTTTTTATTGTGCTATGCCTCCATTTACTGGTTTTTTCTTTAAACTTCCTTATTAATACCTTTGACAACCTTACAAACGGTCGCTAGACTATATCCCCTTACTTTATCTATTTTTAGTAGAAACCTTCCGTACACCCTTATTTTGATGCCAATTAAAGCTGAATATTCACAAAGGAGATGTGTCGTTTTTTCGTTATGCACTTCATACCATCTGCATTAGCTGGAGGCACGGAGCCCCATTTTCTTCAGATGGTAGCCTACATTCTAGTGCCCTGTTAACCATCCTGCCATTAACCTAAGTCTTCTTCTGCTTTGGTAATTTAAGCAATATATCCATTCCTCTGGCGGGATGTTTCCTTTAAAAATCCTTATTTGTGTACAATCTTTCTCCTTGATCTATCTTTTTGTTAGCTTATTCCTGTGCCAAATCTTTGTAGTCCTATTTATCTGACAAGCAGGTAGGGTAACACTGCACCGTCTTACTCGCATTTTATTAGCACCCCTGCCTGTTTATTTGCTTTTTTTCCCTATTATTCCAGAGTACCCTGGCACCCAGAGTAAGTTTACTACGTTATTCTCTGCCAGGGCTTCCAGTACACCTCTACATTTTAGCACTTCTTCTAAAGTCATTGTAGTTTTTTCTATTATTTCGAAGGCTGGTTTGCTATCCGAACAGAAGGTTATAGTTCTATGTCTTAACCCCCTGTCCAACATGCTATCAGCAGCCTCCGTAATAGCCCTTAATTCTGCTTAGAATACCGTGACATGCGCGACGAGTAAGCATACTATTTCTAGCATACTCCCCCTCTCCCACGCTCGAACCCCAACTTCTTCTTCATTCTTAGAACCATCAGTGGACCAAACCATGCTGCCTTTGAGCATATTGTGGGATCCTTCCTTCCATTCCTTCCTAGGCTGCAGAAAGTTTTATAAGCGCGAGTCCTAATTTCTACGTTTAATTGTTGGGGGGGGGGGGCTCTTGCAAGATCTCTAATGCGACTGTTGGTGTTGTACGTATTAAGCCTGTAATACTCCTCATAATCATTCTCTGTCCTTTACCCAGAGTTTTAATGTGCGCCTCTATTTCACATTTACTTCTCGACCCCAGGGCTCCATAAGTGATCCTTGGTTTAATGATAACTTTATACAACCACTTTACTTTATCTGGTTCTAGTTCCCAAGATCTGCCGAAAGCTCTTCTGCTGACCCAAAAGGTACTGTCGCATCACATTTTGCCTTTATACGTTTCCCCTAGTTGAGCCTAGAGTCAATTACTACTCCCAAAAACTTGACATTTTTGCTCAGTTCAATTGGGGTTCCCTGTAGCTGCAGACCTATAATTGATTCGGTCTTATATCGAGTCGAAAGAATCCATCTTTCATCAAAGTCTTCTTCTCGGAAGTCATGGAAGTATGTTTTTAATAAATTTTTTAGTACTTCCTGTCCATACTTGGTCCAGTTTCCCTCCTTTGTTTTGACAGAATGCAATGCAGGTTTTCTCTGGTTTTAAAGTATATTGCAGAGCCTAGCTGTATTGTTTTTTGTTTGCTGCACTAACTTCTCCAATCCTCCACTGCAGTTTTTTTCTATCTCCTTCTTATATTCTTTCTGTGCTATTCTAAAAAGTCGTAGGTCCAGTTTACTCTCATTGCGCTTAGACCGGTTTACAGCTTTCTGACCTTTTTCCTGAGTTTTTCTAAAGAGTGATTCCACCAAGGTGCTCCCTTGACTTCAGCATTCCATTCTTAACTCACAGTTGTTCTCAAGCGAGCTCCTGATAACCTCCTCTAGGAATCCACAGCAATGATCGATGCCATCCGCTGGGCCGTAGAATACAGGGGATCCACCCATTCTTGTCGCAAGTTCGTCCTTGTATCCTACCCAGTTCATCTTTCTTGGGTTTCTTGTCTAATTTTCGACCGTACTGAGTCCTCAAATGTGGAAAATAATATATTTGTAATCCGATATAGAAACTTCTTCCGAAACCTTCCAGTCTGTGACATGCAGACCACTACCTCTCGATGCAATCGTTGTGTCAATAACTTCTTCCCTTGAATGCTCTTAATAACGTTGGATCTTATATTCGTTTTACATTCTTCATTAAGTTCATAATAATTTAAACTGTTTTCTACGTTTATAATATATTCACTATTTCTTTGTTCTTAATAACATTAGAAAAACTATATTTCAGTCTTAGAGACATTACTTGTTTCATATTATTTCATTATTTCACGGTATTTCTAAATTGTAAGATTGATAAACTATTTATCTTCAACACCATTAAACTTTGAATTATATTTAAATTTTTTAATATTATTTTCAGCTTTTTTGCTATTTACTTTTTTATCACCTAATCTTTTAAATGTACTCCTATGTGTACAGTTATAAGATTTACTTAAGAAATTAATATTTATTAAATGTTATTTTGCAAAATTTGTCGATAATATCAACAGGTAATGTTATACAAAGATGCAAAAAACACAAATAACAATAGTCCAAGTAAGAACAAAAAAAGTGGATTATCACTATCGTTACCATACGTTCCTAAGTTGTATGAAAATTTATCAAAGAAAGTTAAAAAATCTATATTACATTAAGCTGCTCCAATAAAAAAAATTTTCTCCTTTCGTTATGACGGAATTCTTGATGTATCGTAAGTAATTGGTAAATACTTTTTTTTAATACATATATCATATCTATTAAAATATATTTTGGATGCAATGATGGTCTGTTTTCTGTAGTTTTTTTTAGAAGGGATAAAATGTGAATGAGGAGGGGATGGTGATATGGAAGTGTACCCTGACCACTTGGACATCGTCTCCAGGAAGTGACTCTTTTTTCATATTCAGGCATTTTGTCATGTAGACTTTTCAGTATACGATTTCCAAATGACCTGAATGTCACCTCCACCTCCTTGGACACCGCCTTCAGGAAGTGGCAATTTTTTTCAAATTCGGGTATTTTGGTATCATATGATTCTGATACTACACGAACTATCTGGATATCGTCTCCAGGAAGTGATAAATTTGTTTTTAATTCAAGCAGAATGGCATGTAGACTTTCCAGTAGATAATGTCCAGATGGCCAGGTGGTCAGCCTGATCTTTAGGAAGTACCAATTGTATATATATATATATATATATTTAAGTCAGATAAATAATTTAAATATAATTCCAAGTTTTGTAAATTAAATTATGACGTCGTTTAAAAAATTTTTTACTTTATTTTCTTAGATAGAGGATTTTTTACTTGCAGATAAATATTTTTATAATATTATTTTCTCTCTGCGATTACAGGTTTGGTATTGACATCGTTTAAAATCTATAATGAGTTTCTTATTATAGCTTGAGATGTTTCTGCTGGGGAGGCATCAAGTAATTTATGTTAAGATTAAAATCAATACTGGTTTATTCGATTAAATAAATCCTACTCGTGGCCAGACAACGTCCTTGCCGATTGTTTCTCCAGTCACGCAGGCCGCGGTCGCTCGCGTACGTGTATCACGATCCGTCCCACACCTAAATTCGCGCCGCGCGCACTTAAGGGAACTGGATAGGAGGAACGGCAGCAGGTCACCTTGCTAAAGGATCGTCTCCTGGAACTTCCTCATATGCGTTCAGTATCGTGCTTATATTCGGACCGAAGAGATAAAGAATCAACCGAGAAGATCGGTAGTCAGTCGCGGTCTGTCGTTCTTCGAGTACGCTCGGAACCAAGGTGTGCTGCGCATGCGCGTCGATTCTTAAGTGTCGGTTCGGTCGAATCAACAGCTTGATTCAGCAGTACAGTGTGTGTGAGTGTGCTATGATGCGAAATTAGGAATAGTAGCACCTCAACTGATTAAAAATTAAAACTGAATCGATGCATTAAAAATGAAATTACTGTTTTTTAGTTTGTTTAACGTTATTGATTCTTTGTTGTATCTTTTTAAAATTTTTAGCGCAACTCATAGAAAGTACTGCTTATATGTATCTTACTTTTTTAAAATAGTGAGTATACTTAAAAATTTTATTATTATCGATGGAGTAGTTGAAATATTAGCGTTACACTTGAAAGACGATGTTTTAATTTTTTAATTTAATCATTGTTGATGGTTTGTTACAAGCTTAGCAATATTAACTTTAAACTTTAACACTGCTACATCAATTTTTGAATTAATTTATTGTTATTGTTTTTTTTAAATTTTAAACGTTACTCTTTAAAGATGTTGCTTACACATTTTTTTAAATGTTATAAAAATATTTACATTCAATGATTTATGATTTATTTATGATAATTTTATGTTACTTTATGTTGAATATTGAGTATATTTAAAAATTTTATCATTATTTGCGTATTCGAAATATTAACGCCACACTTTAAAGGTGCTGCTTCAATTTTTAAAATGCTTTATTTTTGATGTTTTTTAAAAATTTTGAGCGCTACTCTTTAATGGTTGATGCTTTTATATTTTTTCAATTGTTATAAAATTATTGTAAACGTTATGAAAATGTGTAGCTTACATATTTTTTTGACAAAATTTTACTCTACTTTTTGTTAAAGTTTTGGGCGTTATTTTTTAGCACATTTGCATATATTTGGTAAATGTTACAAATATATTTTTTATGTATGTATGTATTTTTTAGCACATTTGCATATATTTGGTAAATGTTACAAATATATTTTTTATGTATGTATGTATATATATTATATTTCAAACTAAGGTTTCCTGATCTTGGTGAATAAACCATACATTTATATAGATGGCAACGTTTCGATGACTTTTCGTCATTCTCTTCAGGCTATACCTTTATTTACAAAAACGAATATATTTGAGTGTACATAAACAATTATAGATTTTATATCTAAGCCTAGTAGTTTCTATTTTACTTACTACTTGTCAATATATCGAATGATTAGCTTTCAATTTTGATCGTAGCATCACTGAGTCGTCGCACTAACAATGAAAACAAGGATATTGAAAATCAATGAACTTTATTTTGTTATATGCACAGAAACTGAATAGTTGCGATGATTACGTCTATCTCCTTAAAAACTCCATAATTCAACATTATTTATAAAATAAATACTTAAATAGATCAAAATACTATACAAAAATTAATAACACAAAAAAAAGAGCAAAAGTAGTCACGAAGAAAATATCACAGACGGTAGACTAAATTCAATCAAAGCTGATTTATATATATATATATATGTATATACAGCTATAGTCATGTGTTATAACACTAACTATACCTGTATAAAAAGGCGCGATTTTTAATTCAAATTATATGTCGATTTCACTAAATTAAATTTCTATATGTATTGTGCACGGAAAAAGCTCGTGGAGAAAAACTATATCAACCGTGATATATCCCGTCACACGTGTCGTCGCGATCTCTCTCGTGTACCGGTCGTCCTGCGCGCGCAAACGCTCTCTCGCAAATTGCCGATTTTCGTTGCGCGGGCATCGGCCGTTCGAGTCGTTGGCTATATCTATATCTATATAAAGCGCTCGTGTTTACCTACCTAATTCGTATGATGGTGAGTGAATATCACTTACCATTACATCCCCCTGAAGGTAAACTTCTCGTCGTTTCTTGACGTATGACCATTCGATGACTGTCGATCAGGACTCTTACGACCACCCTTCCTCTGTCCCCACTTGAAACGAGGAGGTGATTTGTGGGTCTTCTTATTTTTTGGCTTCGCTTGCTACCTTTGGTTTAGCGTTCGGCCGCTTCTTATTCCTCGACTTATATGCTAATTCAGGCAGCATCAAGTCTTCTTCTGCGGGAGGCGGCCGATATAGCTTTTCTCGCTCGAGTGTTTGCTCGGCGTCCAACGCCAATTGTAAGAAACTCTCGATCGACCGAGCTTCAACTCTCTTAGATAGCCGTTGAATCTGAGGTAGCATATTGCGGTACAGATGATCTAACTGGCTCCGCTCATCGGGGATCGGCTTGAGCTTACGCATTATCGCAATCGAGCAGGTAATATAATCTCTTACCGGCTCATCTTCGCCTTGCGTGCGAGCGTTAGACTCCTCGATGAGCCGTTGTTGATAACTCTGGCCCATCCCATACCACATCTTGCCATATCTTACAAAAGCTTGCCATGAGTGCCATATATCCTTCACGTTCCGATACCACGTAGCTGCGTTATCGGTGAGAAGCTCTGGTAAGGACGGTAACACCTCGTCCTCGCTGAGGTTGGCGAGTATTCTACAATCCTCTACTCGCGCAAGAAATGCTTCAATACTCTGGCTTTTGTCTCCAGAGAATCGAACTCCCCACTTACGAACAATTGCGCCGAAATTGCGCACTGTCCCGGCCGATCTAGTTGTAAATTGGCTGGTTACGTTTGAGTCCATCCGACTAGGGTAGGGAGAGCTAGAATATGGAAGCTGACCTTGTCTCCATATCTCACTCCTCCCCAAATCTCCTCTAGCAGGTGCTTAAGGCGCTTGAGAACCATCGCACTCTGCCTGCACTTGTCGTGGTCTTTCGTCCATATTGTCCAGTGTGTGACACGTATATGTATCCTGGAATCGGACACGTATCTGGATGTGTGCGACACGAGGCCTAGATGACCATTTATAGATAGATATGTATCCACTACCGCTTGCGAGCGGCCCACTAAATAGTGGTAAAAGCGAGTTAATACGATGTCAGAACAGCCTAGTAAACGCAGCTTATGTAATAATAGACCGTGTGACACTGAATCAAATGCCTTGGAAAAGTCAAAGAGGATGATAATGGTGATCATTCGTTTATCGATAGCTCTTCTAATGTCGTCTAAGATAGCAATTAAAGCCGTCTAAGTATTATGTCCCCGGCGGAAGCCTGCTTGTCTCTCAATAATTAGGCTATTTTTGTTCAGGTAATCAGTGAGTTGATCATGCACCAGTTTCTCCAGAATTTCAGAGACTTCGCCAAGCTTAGCAATGGGTCTAGTATCAGACGGTGAAACAACCTTGCCGGACTTAGCCAAAGGGAAGAGGGGCAGATGAGAGAGGATTGAAAACCTCAGTTAAATGGGGTATTATCAGGGGAGCTAAAAATTTCAGCATAGGGACGGAAATTCCACCATGACCCGTAGCTTTAGAGAAGGCCCTGGAAATGGTTGTTACAACCTTATGCGGTATAATGGGAGTAAAATAGAAGGAAATTTCAGGATAGGTCTGAGGTAAGCTATTATAGGAAGAATGTAGATAGAGTGAATGTAGCTGTATGAGAGTGAGTGGGTTATCTGAGTAAGAGATAGAGGCATAGAAAGTATTTGGTTCATGCAAAGAGAAGCTATTGAGGGGCAAGGGAGCAGGTTTGGTAACAAGACGAATATTACTAAACTCTTTCCATATATTACATACATTCGATGCATTCAATTTTGAGATCGAGTTCTTGATTGAGTGTGGCCGCATCATAAATGAGGAAGATTTACTTATGGAGCTACGATCAAGAACACAAAATGAGGGAGAAAAGGGTATGAGGTTTTTGAATTGTTTCAGAGCGATCGTTAACAGATTCAAATGCCTTCTCTCAATAGAGCAACAAGTAAAAATGTCCTATTCTTAGATGCGGCCAGATTATCGTAGGTATATTTCAGTAAGAAAAATGAAAAATTTTTCTGATCTGACTTCGAGCAGAGTAAGGATAAGTCTTCTCATTCGGATAAACAGTCGTCTAACAAAACTATCAAGAAGAATAGCAAGAAGGATGCGAAAGACTCGTCAAACTCTTCTTCAAGCAAATACGGAGCAGCCGCTGTGTACGGTACTTTGAACGTCGTTGATAGTTTTCAGAAAACGTACAGCAAATCGAATAATCGAGTGAGTGTTCGCAATTCGAAATCCGTATCGTACATGCCTGTTGCTCAACAGTCTCATGAGAAACAGAAGCAGAGCTCGGGCAAGAGAGGCAGACGTTCTTTGACGAATTCTCAACTGCCTCAGCAAAATGTGTTTATCCCACAAATGGCACAAAACCTGGTGAGGTATGTGCAACCACAGGCGACGTCAGTAAACCCAACGAACCAAAGCACCAACTTTGTCAGCGTGTGCTTCACATGCCAAAAAGTCGGTCATATGTCGTCGAATTGCCCGAGTCGAACCTGCTACCGATGCGGAAATATTGGTCATTCCGCTAAGCAGTGCTCTATCGAATTGGTAGCAAAGGAGTGCCAGCTGTGTGGATCTAGTGGCGTTACACTCCAAACGTGAGAAACCTGAACGCAGTGTATCCGAGATACCCCGGGCGCCCTGCACTGTAGTAAGTAAACAGCGTGGTTTACAAGGGTAATAGTTTATGGTTGAAGAACCCTTTAAACTCTTTAAGAAGTCTAGCAAATCATTTGCTGACTTCTCTCAAGTCCTTAACGGAGATTAAATTCCCGCTTAGACCGAAGTTAGTGTAAGGATCCTAAACGTTCTGGGGATTTGACAGATGGAAAAGTTCTTCGAACATAACCTGTCAATTCCACTCCAGCTTCGTAAGGTAAAACAGGGTCGGGACTGTGGCAGTTTACAAGAATGCCTTTTAGTCTCATGAATGCTCCTATGACCTTTGCACGGTTTATAGATGCAATTTTCGGGCCTAAGATGGAACCTCATGTGTTTGGTCACTTAGACGACTTGATCGTCTTTGCCGAAACTATTAAGGACAATCTAAAGTAGCTCGAATACCTACTAAGGGTATTGAATAACGCTGGACTCGAAGTGAATCGAGAGAAGTGTGAGTTTTGTTTCTTCAGCGTAACGTTCCTTGAGTACAAATTGGACGCGGACGGTTTGCGCCCTGATGAGGAACGAATCGCCCGGAGACTTAATTACCCCACTCCTTGTAATTTCAAACAGGTGAGATCCTTTTTTGGGATGGTAGGCTGGTATTCTCGAATCATCAATCAAGAAGCTGACATTAAGGCTCCCGTTACCACGTTACTGCCTAAAGACCAGGCTTGGGATAGGGTCGAGGAGCAGGAAGAGACGTTTCGACAGCTTAGAGTTGCGTTAACTGAGGCATCTGCACTAGCCCGTCCAGATTTTTCCAGTTCATTTTTCCGTCCACATGTGAAAAGATATGTACAACCTCGGGTTGTCACGTAGAGCAGTAAGGCATTTGTGTATCGGTTCACCTGCGAACAGTTAATGAAGGCTAGGCTTGGTGACAGTATGCCATGCAACGAGATTTTGATGTTTGAGTATGTTTGTGTGTGAGTGAATGGGCAATTCACCCTTATTCGTAATTTACTTTTAATTATGACTAATAAGTTTCTGTTTTGTTTCAGCTCCCAGATGGACCCAAACGGCGAGTTGATCGCTATAACGAAGCATATGCTTTAATAACGAGCGGTCTCACGCGACGAAGAAGGTCACCGCCGGTTTGAAAACGGAGGCAATATCGCCAGACGCCTGAGACCTGGAAGCAGGAGACAGCCTCACTCCATCCTCGCCTCAGCTCATACTGTTAGAGGAGGAAACACCCACGTTGGGTATCGCCAAAGAGGAAAGTACGGGGTCTCGTGACTGCCTCGAGGTACCTGTAAATCACCAGGTCGCTGGATGTGCCCAGTCGGTGCGGGACATCGACCAGGTACTAGTCGAGCTGGAAGGGACACATCGTGCCTCGACGGTGGACCTCTTGTCGTTGGTCGAATCAACACCAGTGGAACAGATAGAAGTGGATGTGCTTGCGGTATTAGCACCGGGGTCGTCCGGCAATGTCTACCCCACGAAGTATGCTGAGGATATGTGTAAGACAGGACGGGAGCAGCAGAAGACCGTCGCCGAAAATCGTCCACACCGCAAGAAAAAGTCAAGCGGCAAAAGGCAATTGACGATGAACGACTACGAGTCGAGAGCCTCCGCCACACCCCGGTTACTACAATTATAGTCACATTGCAAACAGGAAAACTTGATGCTGGGGATAAGTCCCTGACAAGGCAAACGGAGACTGAGTCATCGTACCCATATTTACCCGTATTTAATGAACGGGTTGGACCCGTATTTTTTCTATACGGGCGAGCGGGCGGGTTGGCGGGTATGCCGAGCACTAGCGGACAGCGCGCGGTCGTAAATAAATTGTGCTTTCTTCCGACTCGGCCTTCCCGAGGGAAATGGTGTGTCGGGGAGGGGGGGGGCTTTGTGAAGGAACTCATAACACAGTTTATTCACGGCGAATAGAATAATTAAATCCTATATAATTGTAAGCCGTCGGAGCCTGTGGTATGTCGAGACCAACTGACATTTGTTTACTTCGATTCGAGTGTACAGTTACGCGCGCGACAATCGTAAGGGTGAGAGCATGAGAGTGATATGTATTTCCCCACTGTCACCCCTTTTTCGAGAAATTAGGCAATTGCCTAAACAGTATGTCTTGATCCGCCGATTGTGGATGAACCTCTCGGGTGCGACCGCTGATTTACGAGAGCGAGGCCGGGTTTAACATGCGTGAGGCATACCGGCCATCGGCACCGGGATTAACTTCGTGTTCGAGTGTCTCTGCAGGAGTGACTTGGTGAGTGAGGTGAAAGGATGAGATCGTGAGTGAGTGCGAACACGGACCGCGAGATGCTCGCCGCGGAATTGGGGCGCCTACTTCAGCACCCCAGCCGATAAATATACATATCACCGAACGTTCAATTAATTTTTGTTTAGAATTAGTCACTGTTGCAATATGAGTAAAAGGTAATTTGAATATTAATTATAAGTTAATTCGATCATTATCAAATCCGGCCAAAGTGGGAGTATCAATATCCAAAAGCAATATCACTCTTAAGTTATAAGCGATTGGTCGCTTTAAGCTAAAAATACGGTTAGAGTCACAATAATAATAGACCTGAACTCATATTTAAACGTATCATTTTCCGCTAGCTTTAATTCGGGTACCCTATGTAGAAGTTCTTATTAATATAAACTTGATCTTAAAATTACCATGATCATAGGTTTAAAATCAAATTAAAGAATACTATAGAATATTTCATTTAACGTTACCTAAAGTGTGGTGTTAGTTTTTTGTTTTATTATTACACTGAGAAATTCTTGGGGCATCTTCTGTACTTATGTGAAGGGTAAATTGGCTGAACATTGATTTTTGTACAGTAAGTCTCTTAGTTTTGGGAGCACTGTTATCCTAAATGACGAAAAACTGTTGTATTTTGCGACTACAGCGCCACTTTTGAATGGTTATCGTACCATTTTAAGGCAGCAGCCGTCCTAAACACTCTACGGATGCACGAATAATGTAGTCAGACATCGGGTGCCCCAACATTTTTTCACTGCAGGCTTGCGAGATTACTATGAAATTCATAATTTTTCCAGACAATATAAAAATCATATCGGGATTTAATTCTTTAAAAATATACTAAATCTATATATTGAATAAACGTAGTTAAATCTTTATAGAGTATGTTCAAAGAAAAATAATACAGGTCAACATGGTTTTGTTCTGAGAAAGTGAAGGGTCATTTCCAATGTAATTTTTCATGTAAAACATGAATCCGGAGTCTGAATTGCTCTATCACGTCAGGATTTTGAGTTATCCTAACCTAAAAGTGCAAAAATTGCTATTTTTAAATAAAATATAATAATTAAACTACGCCAAAAAGTATGTGGATAGTCAAAAAATGAAATACTTTTCGATCAATTTCAGCATTTTTCGCCCCGTTTTCGCGCCCTTCAAACTACTTAGAACTTAATTTTTGGTCGTAAAATTTAATGCACATTAAATTTTAGTTTTAAAGGACCTATTGTCGCAAAAAAACGTAATACAAATATCAAAAGTAAAAATTGAATATAATTGTTGAATTTGGACGTCAAACACTGCAGAATCATGTGAATTTTGAGAATAATGAATTGCCGAAACTCGAAAACTTCAAAATGAAATATCTCAATGTAGAAATAAGCTATTTTTGCAATAGTATGCGGAAAAATGTCGTTTTCAGCATTAGTTTTAGTGCGGAAATAGTATATTACGATACGAGTATGCGAAGCAGGCGATTCACGCACGAGTCGCATTTGCCGCCCGAGCAAAGCAAGGGTGGAGAAAAGAGCCTGAGCACACTCGTATCGTATGATATTTTTTAACACGATGTAAGCGAAACACATATGATTAAATTAAACCGTGAATGAACCAAAGCGATTCGCATACTGCGCGAATCAGGTGCTTTGCACACTCATTCAAGAGTGCGCGAATCAAGTGCTTCGCACACGCAAAGCAAGCATGAGAAACCGTGTTTCGCGCACGGAGTGTTAAAAATGCCTTTTTTCAATACAGTAAAACTAATGGGGAAAACGACAATTTTCCGCATACTATTGCAAAAAATATCGTTTGTAACTCGTACGGACGAATCCCGCACGAGGCTGATTGCCGGGCCCGAGTAGCCGGCGGAGCCGAAATCGCATTTTCCGCACTTGTTACAAAATATACTATAAGCAAACACAACGGCATTTGAAAGAACAAGACTTACACTTTAAAGTACCATTGGTTTCGTTTTGAGAAAAAAAATATGATGTTGCTACATAACCTCAAATATAGCCAAAAATAGCGATTTTTGCACTTTTAGGTTAGGATATATCAAAATACTGACGTGATAGAGCAATTCAAACCTCAGATTCGGATTTTACATGAAAAATTACATTGGAAATGACCCTTCTCTTTCTTAGAACAATTCAAACATCTTTTTTTGCAGACCTGTGTAGTTGGTTACATGCAATTAAATTAATAATTTATTTTCTTTATATTTTTAAATCTTTGTTACATAATAACGCAGTTATAAGTTTTAAGAATAAGTTTAAATATAGAATAACCAGATATATATATATATATATATATATATATATGGGTGATTCTCTGTGATATCGAAGATGAAAAAAATAAATATTGCTATAACTGTGGGAATATGTTTTAGAGGTATCCAGTAGTTCTCCTGAATTTTTTCAGATTTTTTCTGGGCCATTATTTTAAGTTACAGAGAGTCAAAGTTGACATTTTAGCACTTTTTTGCATTATATGCCCATTTTCATGAATTTTTAGCTCCCAGGGGATGCATTTTTAACTAAAAACATAAGTATGACTTTTTTTGTAAAATTTTCCGAACTTTTCATTAAAAATACTTTTAAAGACATAAATGTATGCTGTCACACTCTTGTAAGCCATTTAAACCTTAAATAGTGAAAATCAGCAATTCTGCTCCGGACTCTGGTAACCTAATACTGTCTAAAAGATGTCTTTTTATAGTCAGAAACTGCCTAAGAATTTCCAGAGTGGGTCTAAATCATCAAGATCACTTATGGTCAAAATATCCGGGAAAAGTGCCCGAAATATTAATAGAAATGTATATTTGTTGCCTTATAACGATGAATCTATTAGCATGGTCATAAGGTCTATTAAAAGTATTTTTAATGAAAAGTTCGGAAAATTTTACAAAAAAAGTCATACTTATGTTTTTAGTGAAAAATGCATCCCCTGGGAGCTAAAAATTCATGAAAATGGGCATATAATGCAAAAAAGTGCTAAAATGTCAACTTTGACTCTCTGTAACTTAAAATAATGGCCCAGAAAAAATCTGAAAAAATTCAGGAGAACTACTGGATACCTCTAAAACATATTCCCACAGTTATAGCAATATTTATTTTTTTCATCTTCGATGTCACAGAGAACCACCCATATATATATACTATTGAATTTCTTCATAATTCTGGATCTAGTATTTTAATTTCTCATTATATCAACAAATATTTTAACACATCTAAAATAAAATAATGATTGCTTCAGGTAATTTATGGAGACGATGAAAATGGTAAATTTTATGATGATCAGATATTCCGAAAGCAAGAATTACGTGAATTGAAAATGCTCCAGAAAATAGAACAAAAGCAGTTTCAAGATCTGTCGCAAAAAGCACAATTCAACAAAGATCAACAAGAAAAGCGCAATGAACAAGAACGTCAGATTTTAGAACGTACAGCTGAAGCAGATCTTGAAAACCTAATACGTCAACAACGGCAACAACTTGATCGGGCAGAAGCTCAACAAGAGTCAGATATCCGATTAACTTCTAAGAAAATTAGATATGAACAAGAGCGCGAATTAAAACAATTTCGGGAAGGTCTTAAGCAAGACTTACGGTTATTAAAACAGGAAATTGATTTAATGCCCAAGGTATATTTTTTTATTCTATTTGGTTTTTGCTCTATTATTTACTACATACCCTGCCAAATGTTATTTTTTACTATAAGTATTATTTCAATAATCATATATTAAACAGTATAATATATTTTGTAGGAAATAAGAAAAAATGCATTTAAAATTCGGAAAGAAAATTTGGAAGCCGAACACGTGGAACGTGAAAAAATGTTCATGGAAAAATTGAATGAAAGTCACGAAATATCACTTCGTAGATTATCTGATAGTCATCGTGAAAAAATAGTACTTTTAGAACGACAATTTTTACAACAAAAACAACAATTACTACGAGCTCGTGAATCTGCTATTTGGGAATTGGAAGAACGGCAAATACACGAGCGCCACCAGTTACTTAAGCGTCAGCTTAAAGATATTTTTTTTCTTCAACGACATCAGATGCTCATCAAACATGAAAAAGAATTAGAGCAAATGAAACGAATGAATCAACGTAAAGAAGAAGAACTTATTAAACGACAGGCAATTGAACGACGCAATTTGCCTAAAAGAATTCGAAACGAAATGAAAGCTCGCGAGATGATGTTCAGGTGATTATCTTTTTTTAGTTCTTCTTTACTTAATATGATAGTATGTGCGTTTAGTAACAAATTGTTTATGTACTTTTTTCCTGTCTGGCCCAGTATGCAACTATCGTGCAACTAAATTTATAATAATAATCTCTGTTTAGAATAGACTGTGAGAATTTTCTATTTTTTTTCGGTTTTATTCAATTGGGTTGTCGTACATGACCTTTGAGCAACAAATTCTCCCACATTTTGGTGCTCGGCTACTTAAAAACATAAAAACAATGACAAAAAAGTATATACCGGGCATTTCAGGCGACAATAAGCTGCCTCTTTAGAACAACTACCGCAAAATTTTTGGTGACTGCTGCTCAAACCGAGAAGCCGAAAACTGTAACGCGTTTTGGAACTCGGGCATACTAGTACTTAAAGCGAACGTCTGAAAATTCTCTCAGTATACGATCCACCGGAATAAAGATTCTTTATCTTATTCCAGTCTATCACCGTATTTGTCTCGCCAAATCACTGAATTAGCAGCAAGTCCCTCGGATAAGAGATAAGTAGACTTGGTTATAGTATTTACCTTTATCATTCATGATTTTGAGGAACCTATTCGTTGCCAAATTCCAAATAATCAGTGAAATTGCACCCTTTACGTATGACTATTCGCCGTGAAAGCAACAGAACAACCAAACTTGTATATTACTTTTCTTTGACTTAACATATGCCTCATACCTGATTAAACAAGTGCTTTCTGAACACTATGTTTCTCTAGTTTTTTACAAAGTGCTATCATACATTTAAATGTTTTCTATTAATTAACATATCCATTATGCTCTCTTTCAGCTGATCTTCAGAATTCGCTGCTATGTATAGGTATATACTCGATGGTAAAGGTAGAATGGTATAATACTCACCTTTTTTTGTTAAAGGGTAGAACTTTAGGTTTGTAGTCTTTAGTTACGGTATAGATGGTCCCGCTACGTCAAATCAATACTTACCCTGTGCAATTCTCTTCTGCAACATGCTCGAATAAACCCATTAACACTCACAGGAATTTAACTTTAAAATTTTGTCGTGTACCGAGTGCAAGAAAAATTGTTTCGTAAACTTTTGAGGGTACTATTTTCAAAGTCCGTAAATAGAATTTTTGATATGTCGGTTAATTATGAAACAATGAATAATTAATAAAAAAATGATGTTTAGTCGATATTTTATAAGTTAAAATATTGTTTCCTTAAATTTTTTGATTTTTTAATTAATTTAACGAGTCTATATACCTAATGAATGAATATACGTAATAAAAAAAAGTTTCTATATTTACAATTACGTTAGACATATTCCATTTGCATCAATTTGGATTTGTCATTTTACAAACAATTTATTAACAGAAATTCAGTATATAATAATAAAAAAGTCTATTAATCAAAGCATGCTCAAGAAAATAAAAATTATTTTCACGAACATTTTTTCTTCTGTTTTATACTCCCAATCATAAATAAATAAATAGAATGTGACAAGGTAGCATATAAGAGCAATAAGAAGCGCTACGACAATACAAGACCAGAATTAGATCGATATGATCCACTCACTCACAAATACTAAAAAATAAACACACTAACAAATTTCAATAAAACTTCAGTTAACGATATATAATTTATTGTAACCACCTTTGTTATGGAGAGCTTGAAAAAACAAAAAAAACTTTAGAAGACCTTCTCAGGAAGCCGTTGGGAACGGAACTGAAATGAAAATCCGTCTCCCGAAGGCAGCTTCTCTTCCAGGAAGAAGAGAGCACCGCGTGCGCAGACATGTAGAGTTTGAAGACATATATTCATAAACAATTTTTAACAAAAAATCTTAATAACATTTTGAGACATTAAAATCTATATTACAATCTAATATTATTATGAGGTTATTGATGTTTCATCATAAAGGGAATGTCGGAGACATAGCCTCCGTCGATAGCCGCGCGATAACGAATCTTTGAATTTCAGATATCTTCATTTTAGTCATAACTAGGGGGAAAGAATCTTTCAACAGCTCTATTTTGCTGTAAAATTTATAATTTATGTTTAAAGTATGTTTGTCGTAGAAATCGACACCTGATTATAGCGCCATTCGAAGCCTCGAGATCGGGCGGCTATCGCCGGAGGCTATAGCTCCGACATTCCTTTAAGATAGAAAATTAATATGTTATTTAAGGTTAATAAAAATATAGTAGCTGATGTATTAAAAAATGTTGAACAATATATAATGTTTATGAGATTCCAGAAAATGTTATAAATAATATTAGAGTAAATATTATAGATAGTGTTTGTAACTAGTTTAAAAACGTTATGCATATATAATTTGAAGACAGAATAATCTCTCAAAAGTTAGAAAATATAAAAATGTTCTCGGATGATCATGATATTTTGTTCACATCGGCTGATAGGGGTAATATTACGGTAGCCATATTAAACTCTTTATAAAACATAAATTAATCAATTATTATTACATACTAGTGTTTACCAAGAATCATTGAAATGATTACGCTAATTTATATAAAAAGTTCCATAAAAATTATATTATACAATTGATACAAATTTACTTAAAATATATAGATTTATTGTTTTTGTATATATAGTCAGACATATAATTTATATAAATGAATTAATTATATTTTAACCAGTGCTATAAAAATTTCTAGGTGACATATAAAAATAGTGTTGACTTAATAAGTAATTTAAAAAGATATTATTGTTCCTAATGATTACATGATGATTAGCCTTGCCGTTATTTTTTTGTTTACTAATACTCTGTATGAGTTAAACAAGATATTGAAAAAAGGAATTCTTCTATTTATAAAAAATAAAACAGTCCCCCTACTGAATTATTAAACGATCTTCAATTTTTAAAGAATAATACTTATTTTCAGTTTGATGCTAAATATTATCAACAAATATTAGGTACACCTATGGGTAGTCCATGTTCTCCTATTATATTGACTCGTTAAATCAATCGACAAAATCCTTCCAAAAATGCTTTTTTATTGTTGCATGGTTCAATAAGGTCATCGTGGAGTCTTAATTATTCGTTGTTCTCTTACCTCAATTAGCAACTGAATAAAATATGCACTCTACTACTTTTTTGTAATTATTGTTCTTATTTTAAACCTGATATAGTTATACTCAAGTTTTATTCGTATTATATAGTCTGATGGTTATAATTTATTGTTTTTATATTTATTTGGTTAGTTTTAAGTTTAGTGCATTATTTTTTTTTATAAAAAATTTCACCCCTAGGGACCTAATAATTTAATCAAATCAAGTCTGCCCCCCCCCGTCTGTCTGTCTGTCTGTCTGTCTGTCTCTCTCTCTCTCTCTCTCTCTCTCTCTCTCTCTCTCTCTCTCTCTCTCTCTCTCTCTCTCTCTCTCTCTCTCGTAACGTCCAGAGATGCGATCATTGAAAAGACTCGACTCCTGAAGGGACACAAGGCGCGGGATATTTTCGGTGAAGGTGGAGATAATGCACTATTTGTCAGGCCTCTTTGGCCGAAGCCCGTTTGTGAGCTATGGCAGGCGGCCACACGTAAATCGAGAGAGCTGGGCTATGCGAGGCCCATAGTTTTAGATTTAATAGTTTTAATGCGTGAGATGAGGGACGGGCCGTTGAAGCGTGTAAGTTCGGAAGCAGATTTTATTAACTTTCCTCCTCTCTCTCCAACTCACACCAAGTGAGATGGGGCTGGTCGGGTCAAATCATCGAAACCATCAAAATCATCGAAGTCACTCTCCATTCTTCAATCTAATATAAATCGTCTAAAAACACATTTTGCATCTATCGAAGCATTAGTTCATCCAGCCTCTCATGATGCCATCGCGATTACCGAAACCTTCCTTACAAGTCACGATTCTTCGGAAATTATTAAACTGCCGGGCTATACATTGTATCGATTGGATCGTCAGGGTAAGGAGGGGGAGGTATGGCGGCATATGTACGTGAAAATTTTGGGGTAAGGATCATCGCGCACTCTGAACCTATCTTTTCGAATGCTCCGGAATATCTGGTGCTATGTTTGACAAGTAAAGCAGTTTCAATGGTTTTAGCAATTGTTTACCGTAGGCCTTCGGCCGCTTATCCCACGGAGTTTTTTGAGGTCTTGTCAGACATACTACCACGACACAAATATGTCATGGTCACTGGAGATTTTAACATTGACATGAATTCTGCCAGTACCATGGCAAGTAGGTTTAGAGCAAATCTGACGGCTCTGGGACTTTCACTCATCCAGTCAGAGCCAACGCATCACGCGATGACATCGGGTGGGCCATCTCACACGTGGTTAGATCTCTTCCTTATTCGTGAATCAGTACCTGAACATGAATACATTAAGAGGTCGGCTCCTTTCGAAGCTGAACATGATGCCATCAGTATCTCTCTTCGGATTGAAAATGAGCAGTCTCAAGTGAAGGTAATTGGTAAACGAAATTTGGAGGGGATCAACCTTCATAAACTCGCAACTACATTCGAATCATACATAACCTCCTCTTCCTCATCGCAATCGTTCCCTCATCCTTGGCCTGACCAGTCTGAATTCATGGATATGTCTCCGTATAATCATCAACCTAGTCCGCATTCACATCAAGTTCATTCATCTAATAATATTCATAGCACTATTTTATCTACATTATCATTTATATGTAACTCAATTTTAACCACTTTTGAACTGCAAGCACCTGTAACATTTCACTCCATCAAAACAAGCCACAAACCTTAGATTTCTCGGGAAATCAGAGAAAGTATTAAAGTCAGAAATGCAGCTTTTAATAGATTTCGTGCTTCAGGTTCTTAGAAATCAGGTTTCGAATACTGTTAACACAAGTAAGTTCCACTTTCTGGCAAAGAAACTTAGTAGCACGAAAGACCCAAAGAAATCGTGGCAATGCCTAAAAAACATGGGCCTCAGTACTAAGACTAACCCATCACCACTTAAATTATTCACACCTCAACAGCTAAATTGTCACTATGCTTTAGTTTCAAATCATATTCAACCACTTTCCGTATAATCATTTTCAACCATAATATGCAACTCTTGTCCCACATCACCTTCATCTCCTTCTTTTCATTCCTCTGCTATAACCGCGAAAGAAGTTCAACGTGCAATTCGGGGAGCGTCCTCGAGGGCAGTGGGGATTGATGGCATATCCGTTGAAATGATTAAGTTATTAGAGCCTCAATTATCACTGCACCTTGTTGATCCCTTTAATAATATGCTCTCAGTTGACTTTTTCCGGAGAGCTGGAAAAGGGTATCACTGTTCCCATTGGCGAAGACAAGCAGGGTAGAATCGTGCTCAGATACAAGACCGATTGCGAAGCTTTGTGAACTCTCGAAAATCTTGGAGAGACTTATACATAATCAGTTGTCTGAATATCTTGTGAAAAATCATATTCTTGTTGACAGACAAGCAGGTATTCGCAGGGGGCACAGTACCCAGACAGCACTCCTGGGTGTCCTAGATGTCGTTAGAAGAGCCATTGATGCTAGGAAGATCACGATTCTGGTCCTGTTTGACTTCTCTAAGGCATTCGATACTCAGATCCCTCACCTCGTTCTAGATTAAGTCTTGTTAATGTAATTGCTGCGAAAATTCGAAGCATGATGTGCAATTACTATGTTTGTACTTATATTATTTATTTATTACTTTATATATTGTTGCAGGGCAAATGCGCAATATGTTTTATATTTAGTTTAATTTAATATTTTGTTATATAATTTGTTATTATTATTGTTATTGTTTTATTTTTATTTTTATACGTTTTATTGTTTTATATTATTTTTGTGAATTAAATCAGACTGTATTTTATTTCTAGTGCCTACGAGGTCTCAACCCCAAGGCCAAATAAACTTAATCAATCTCTCTTTGATAAGTAAGTAAGTCAGACTTCACCATCGCTCCGTCTTGGAGGTGTAATTCGACTTACTCATAGGCTTTTTTCGAATTTACTTTCAGGAGAATTAGCCTCCCGCTGGCTCACGTTACTCCAGCATATACAGCATGCATCGCATTTTGAGTCAGGGAGTCCGGATTCCTTCTGACATTTTTCAACCAAAAATCTCGTTTTCGCTTGTTGACTCGGACATGTTAGTGGAGACACAGATGTTGCAGAGGTGAGATGTACTTTTCTGTTTAACATCTCGTTAATGACACCTGGTGAGTTTCAGCTAAACTACGATTTACCATTCCATAATTGGCACCACTGAGAGGTGATCGGCTACACCTGCGGAGTTGGTACTATCGCACAGTAGCCTGCGAGGCAACGCCTGGCGGCTCGCTTAAAACATTATTCACCTCACATGGGGCATCTGCTCGAGGCCTGCTGAGAGCTGCGGTTCGTGACAGCTATCGCCCCGTCTGCCTTCTGCATCATCTGCGGACTACGACTTTATGCACGTATCAAAATCAACGGCATGCCCTGAGTCTCAGTGTAAGGTACACGCGAAGTGCTTCGGCTATCACGACGGTACCGAGTTCTCTCTGTGTTGCCGCGACGCGTCGGGTAACGCGAGGGCAGCACCTCTTGGGTAGTGTATTGATACCGCTCCCACTACATCAATTAGAGACGACGGTCTGACTGCTGCCGCTCAAACTACGCTCATCCCTGCTCTCTCTCCCGTTATTAATCCCGCTCCCGGCTCGTTTAAGAGACCGGCCTCACCTACTTTGCCGGTGGGAGAACAAGTCGTCAAGCAATTGTGCGCTAGAGTCATTTAATCTATTTCCTTTTCTATCCCTTTCACAATGCGATTCAAGTTCAATTACGATGGGCTAGACACCGGCGGGGTTTAAAGCATTCTCTGAGCGTTTTGACCAGAGAATAGATGAGTTAAATCAGAAGATGGATGCGGGCTTTAATGATTTGCACTCTGAGATTGATAAAGTTTAAATTAACGTACACTCTATTCGCGGGGAGGTAAATTCCATCCGTGATGATGTCAACTTGCTCGATAATCACATCGCGGAACTTTCGGCGCGCGTCAAGACTGTTGAAAAAGAGACTATACTGCCTGGCTCCATGACGACCAGTCAGAATCTTGCCGCCGACTAATCCTCTGCCACTTGCTCATTAAATGACTCCTGCGAGATTCTGTTGTTAGGTGTACCAACTTCTGTTGAACTTGCCAACGGTAACATCGTCCGTGTCGTCCTCGAAGCTATTGGGTTGCGCTTGGTTTTCAACCAAGTTTTAAATATTCGAGATAGGGCGCAGCGTATTAAAAACAATAAAAGCAACAACGTTAAATAAACTGATTATTTATAATAATAATAGTTACAATATAATAGCAATATTTTTTTTTATATATATATTTTAACGTCGCTCTCTTTATGCTCCCAATTCGGTGCTAATCAGCGACGGAGGTCATACGATGTCTTTGTGAAGAAAGCACTTGTTGAAAATACATTCCCCAGTGGTGCTTGTATCAATCGGCCGGGGCTGGAAATCGAACCTGGGACCTCCAGATTAGGAGCCCGACGCCCTACCGACCGAGCCATCGCAGGCTTCTAATAGCAATAGTATTAATAATAAAGATGAAAAGTCGTGTATAGAATTTCAAAAAGAAATAATATTAATAGAGTCATTAAACATGTAATTATTTTGCAACAATATGTTAATATATTACAGTATCAGATATATTGTGATTCGTTAACAAACAAAATTAAATAAAACGGAAAAAATTGAATAAAAGTTGAATTAACCTACTAACGCCGAAGCAGCATACATTTCTAGCTTTACTTTGAGTTCTGTTTTGATTTATTTTAAAGAGTGAAATCCATACCGAACCTATATTTCCTAGTATTTTTGGATGTGTCCTAAAGACTTCTGGGATCAAAAATCGATTTTGACGAATCAGTAAAAAGTTACGACGGGTTTTAAACAAAAAAAGTACAGAAATTATTATAAAATTTATTTTGTTAATTTTTTTGGAGACAATGCAGGACTAAAATATTGTGCAAATTATGAACAAACGTGCACAAAATGTTCTTTCAAAAGCAATTTTTTTTCTTTAAATATAACGTTTTTAAAATGGCGGATATCAGTAAATAATGGAGATGTTTTATGCCTGATATTTGATTTCGATTGAATAGAATATAAAAATGATTAGATTCTCATGAAATTTGGTACTCAAGAGTTTTTGGGGTCGCTGATTACGACTTCATAATCAGAAATTCATTATCTCTTTACCAAATGGCGGATTAAAGATGGCGGCTAATAATTTTTGTCATTTCTTGTCGTGACAATAAAAATCGGTATAAAAGGGTTTTTGGGGTCGCTGATTGCGGATTCATAATTGAAAATTCATTATATTTTTCCACAATGTAAAAACTAACAAAAAATTCATAATCAGTAAGTACAAAAACCCCTTTATACACATTTTTATTATCATACAACAAGAAATGACATAAACCATTAGCCGCTATCTTGAACCCGCCATGATGGAAAAAGATAATGAATTACTGCACAATATTTTAGTCTAGCAATGTTTTCAAAAAGATTATCAAAAAAGTTTTTTTTTTAATTTTGGTACATTTTTATTTAAAATACATCGTAACTTTTTGCTGATTCGTCAAAATCAATTTTTGACCATGGAAGTCGAAAGAGCACATCCAGAAATACCAAGAAATATAGGTTCGGTATGAATTTCACTCTTCTAAATATATCAAAACAGAGCTCAAAGTAAAGCTATGAAATGTATGCTGATTTGGCGTTAATGGGTTAAATGGTAATAATTTCAGAATACCACGTGCATATTCGGCTATTTCGGATTAATAGAACATAAAATTTGGAACATGGCATTTTGACATTATGCATACTATTACTATTATACTGCATTAATTATTATAAATATTTTTTTTACACAACATATATTGTATAGTAACAATAATAATAATAGCAACAACAACAATAATAACAATACTTACAACATAATAATAATAGTATATATATATATTTGTGTTTTTAATGTTTTCTGTTTCTTTTTGTATCCATTTTTATTTTTCACATGTATTTGTATCTTGGATTTAAAGGTTGGCTAAGTGTTCCGCAATCTCGAACTAAGATGACATGCACTGTTACCAACCAAACTCGTCTCTAGCAATCTAGTTGGTGACGATTCATCCGCTTTGGATGTGCGGAGGGCGACAAATCAACGCAAAGTCACGCTTCTTGTATTATTTGATTTTTCCAAGGCATTTAATACTATCCCCCATGGTGCATTCTTTCGTAAGTTGCGGTTAGCCGGCTTTAGTGACGGGGTTATTGATTGGTTTTTCTTTTACCTGCAGGGTCGCACTCAGGCAGTTGAGGGTGATGAGGGGCAACTTTCCAGGTGGTTGTACACCTGTGCGGGAGTTCCTCAAAGAAGTGTACTGCGCCCTCTGCTATTTTTTATATTCATAAATGACCTGCCTGCGATCCTGTGGTACTCCAATTTCATGATTTTCGCGGACGATACTCAAAATTATTATTTCTTTCTTCCGATGACGGAGTTTCGCCTGGCTGTCGAGAATGGATCTCGAAATACAAGCATGATCGCGGACTGGACCGCCAGAAATGGCCTAGCATTGAATGTGAACAAGACGAATGTGATGTTATTGGGTAGTCAACAATATCTATGCCGTTTTGATCTTGGCAAAATCCCGAGGGTAAGTGTGAACGGCTAATTGTTGCCGTACGAGATCTCGATTAAATCTCAAGTATTGTCTATTTCTCAAAGAGTCCATGGTATTCTACATATACTGCGTTTTTACTAGCGTGCCCTCTCTCGTAAATCGCGCAAAGCCCTGGTCGAGAGTATGGTGTGGCCACATCTGGACTATGCATGTGCGGTTTTTAACGATGTAGATCTATCGAGAAATCTGAGGGTTCAGAGGTTGCATAACGCATGTGTACGTTTAATCTGGGACAATGTCCCTAAACGGGCCCATGTCACGCCGGTGAGATTAGAGCTGAGCTGGTTGTCGGTCGAGTTCAAACGGGCGTTCCGCAGTGGGTCGTTAACCTTTAGTATCATCTCCCATTCTATTCACAAGGGGAGTACTTGACCTCCGGGAAACGAATCTTATCCTAACTTCGATATGTCTTTTATAATATAAAAATGTGAAGAAAGCCAAGTTATCTCTTGCCAATGGCCACTTTTACGGGAGTTATTCGATATCTATAATATTAGTAAAAATTACTTCCAATTTGATCGCTTATAACTCGAAAACAAATAAAGATAGGCACTCAAACCAAAAACCAGAAAACAGTTGAGGTCAAGTAGATATGGTTTGAAAAAAAGAAGCTCAAGTTGCTTAAGTTGGAGCAAAGTTATAAAGAAAATCTTATATTATATTAAAGTGGATCGACTTTTGGTCTCCGGTTCTCCGGTTCTCCGGTTTTTTAAAAATTCATTTTTATAGTTTCAAAGTTTTATTTTAATTGGACATTACACTTTTGGGCCTTACATTTTTTGGACCTTACATTTTTGGGCCTTATAAATTTTGGGCCTTACATTATTGGCAACGGAATTGTAAAGTTTTATTTTAATTGGACTTTACAATTTTAGGCCTTACATTTTGAGCCTTACATTTTTGTCCTCATAAATTTTGGGCCTTACATTTTTGGGCCTTACATTTTTTGGCCTTATAGTTTTTTTAAACAAATAGATATCAACTACTATGTCGATATTATTACCAGAAAATTATCTTAATAACAATAATTAAAATAACATTTGATTACGTAATTAAAATTAATAAAATTTCAACACTGGAACATACAATAAATCAAATTAATTTTTATTGTTTATTTTACAAACTTATTTTTGCAAAAATTTCAAATTACAATTATTATGTTACAATTGTACTCTATTCACTTGTATATTTCATAAGATATATTTTTTTCAATATATCGTTTTTATTGTTTATATAATTTATAAATTCAGCAAGTATTCATCGAAATCATCTTTAACAGAAAAATTAAATTATATCATTAAATATTAAATGTATAATTAATTAAACATTAGATAAAATATTCAAATAAATATTACTGTTTTTAAATGTCATTCAGAAGATTTATATCCAATATGCATATTGTCACATATTATTGATATTATATATGTTATATCTGTAACAAAAACATTTTTATTATTAATTATAAATAAATTGACAAAGTCAAAACTTTACCTTTTAACTTAATCATTAAGAAATACTACTGCATTTTTGATTATTTCGATAGTCTTAATAAACTAATCAGGATACTGAAATACAAAAAGACTTATTATATTTCAAACAATGATAATTTAAAATGAAAATAAGATAATTTTATAATATACCTTGTGACTTTAATCGTATGGAATGCCATTAGGAATATAATATTTTATTGATATAATATTAATTGGAATGCTGCTGCCGTTTGTTATTTTTATTCAGCGCTGCATTCATTGGAATGCTGCTGCCCTTTGTTTTTTTTATTCAGCGCTGCATTTATTGGAATTATGAGTGTCAAACTACTAGCAAAGAATTTGTGCAAATATTGGATGGAAAGTTTGGCCCTCTTTGTGTAAAGGTTGGCCCAGATTGTTTAAATGTTGGCCCATTTACAGAAAAGATTATTACAACATATTATTTACAACATATTATTATTGCAATATTAAATATTATCAACGCAATTAAGTGCGCCTTAATTTAAGAAATTGCATGTGAAAAACAATTTTTTACTGGTTGAAAAATTTATTCCATAATCAATACAAAATGTTCCTAAATTGGCCAAAAGTGGGCTAAAGTTTGCCAAAACTGGAAAAATGTTCCAAATATTTCAATGTTGGTAAACATCGGCCTACTTTTGGCGCAAGTTGGCCCACTTTTAGCATACTTTGGAGCATTTTCATCGAAAATGTATTTCCACTAGGGTATGTATAATATTAGTATTTATAAAATATTAAATTTATATGAACTATATTTCATTCATTACATTGAAGCTACTTTCTTATAAACACTGTTTTCTAATAATTTATATTTTATTTTTTTCAGCTTTACAAAAAAATATTAATAAAAAATTTAAAATAATCGTTTAGAAAAATAAAAAAAATTATAATTATTATTAAACAATTGAAACAAATTATTAATATTATTTTTATAATTGTGAATCATTTTGTAAAATAAACCATTTTTATAATGGGTTTGACGGAAATAAAAATATTAGTTGTAAAAACGATTGAACCATATAGCGACGATGCTTCTATGTTAAATGATGAACACATATTAGAATTTAATAACATCCTTAAATCATGTACACCATTCAATATGCAAACAACTCTTTTAGTTCAAAAACAATATAATATTAACTCAGTTCAAATGAATAATGAATACATTCAATTGTTATTTTCTGGAAAATATGAAAAAGGTCATTGGATTTGTATGTATTACAATAATAGAACGATACACATTTATGATAGTTTAAATGCTAAATATTTGCAAAATGAACATAAAGTATACATCAATAGATTATTTCCAGATAGTCAACAATTAAAAATTGTTTTTGAAACAGTGCAATTTCAAACCAATAGTTATGATTGTGGAATTTTCGCGATAGCTTTTGCTGTCTCTATTGTATTTAATTTATGCCCATGCAGTTTAAACTATGATATTTCCCAAATGCGTTCACATTTACTAAAAATATACGAAACACGTAGTATTACGATGTTTCCAATTTTACAAATATAAACTATAATATTTCAACAATACCAATCAAAAGATACATGATTCATATTTGTTGTATTGATGAAAAACTAACATCGGCCTACTTTTGGCGCAAGTTGGCCCACTTTTAGCATACTTTGGAGCATTTTCATCGAAAATGTATTTCCACTAGGGTATGTATAATATTAGTATTTATAAAATATTAAATTTATATGAACTATATTTCATTCATTACATTGAAGCTACTTTCTTATAAACACTGTTTTCTAATAATTTATATTTTATTTTTTTCAGCTTTACAAAAAATATTAATAAAAATTTAAAAATAATCGTTTAGAAAAATAAAAAAAATTATAATTATTATTAAACAATTGAAACAAATTATTAATATTATTTTTATCATTGTGAATCATTTTGTAAAATAACCATTTTATAATGGGTTTGACCGGAAATAAAAATATTAGTTGTAAAAACGATTGATCCATATAGCGACGATGCTTCTATGTTAAATGATGAACACATATTAGAATTTAATAGCATCTTCAAATCATGTACACCATTCAATATGCAAACAACTCTTTTAGTTCAAAAACAATATAATATTAACTCAGTTCAAATGAATAATGAATACATTCAATTGTTATTTTCTGGAAAATATGAAAAAGGTCATTGGATTTGTATGTATTACAATAATAGAACGATACACATTTATGATAGTTTAAATGCTAAATATTTGCAAAATGAACATAAAGTATACATCAATAGATTATTTCCAGATAGTCAACAATTAAAAATTGTTTTTGAAACAGTGCAATTTCAAACCAATAGTTATGATTGTGGAATTTTCGCGATAGCTTTTGCTGTCTCTATTGTATTTAATTTATGCCCATGCAGTTTAAACTATGCTATTTCCCAAATGCGTTCACATTTACTAAAAATATACGAAACACGTAGTATTACGATGTTTCCAATTTTACAAAATATAAACTATAATATTTCAACAATACCAATCAAAAGATACATGATTCATATTTGTTGTATTGATGAAAAAAAATTGAATTTCAATGTAGCAGAAATAAAAATAATAGAATAAAATTTTCAACAGAAATTTAATTCTGAACAACAAACAATAATGAATTTATATAATAAAGATAAAATCATTTCCGTTGATTCTATTACCCCAATGGAAATAGACTATGAAATACCATCTTATAGTTCATTTTATCAAAAAAATAAAAATAAACAATTTAATGATATAGAAATAAAACAGCTAAAAATAAAACAGCAAACTATGATAAAAAGGCAAACAATAAGCTGTATCGATATAAAAAATGAACGAGAAAAAGAAGCGTTGCATAAAAAAGAAGCTTATATGAGGAGTAAAGATAGTAATGACGGCAAAATAGAAGAAAAAAAATAAAGAGAAAACAGCAAACCATGATGAAAAGACAAAAAATGAATGGTGACGAAATAAAAAATGAACGAGAAAAAGAAGCATTACGAAAAAAAGAAGCTTATGTGAAAAGTAAAAATAGTAATGACGACAAAATAGAAGAAAAAAAAATAAAGAGAAAACAGCAAACCATTACAGAACAACATTACAGAAAGCATTACAAAAACAACATATTTATTATAATGAAAATACTGATCAATGTAAAAAAAATGAAAAGAAAAAATTAAATGGAAAAATATTAAACGAAAGTAGAAAAAATGATATCGATAAATTAGTATAAAACCATTTACAAAAAAATTTAAAAAGACGCATATGTATGAAAAATGACAAAGACATGGAAATACCAATCATATTGCTTAAAAAATTAAAAATTCATGAAGGAAAATTTTTTAACGTATATGATAAACCAATTAATACTAAAAAAGGTATAAATTATAAAGAATTAAATAAACGTATTTTAATTAAAAATGAACAAAATGTAAAATTAGTAAGTAAATCCAAAATAATAGGTCGAATAGCAAATGTAGATTTTGATGAAAAAATAATTATTGAAAACAATTTAGGTTATATGTCTGAAATTTGTAAACATTGTAATACTAAACATTTTGTTTTTGAATATACACTAGGTAAAGAATTTTCTAATTGTTGTCACAAAGGAAACGTAGACTTACCGAAAATGCCTCCCTATCCGGAAGAATTAAAGCAATTAGCTACAGGAATATCGGAAGATAGTATTAATTTTCGCAAAAATATTCGGCTATATAATAATGCGTTAGCTTTTGCAAGCTTTGGAGCTAATTTTGATAAGTTATCTGGTAGTGGACCACAAATTCTTAGAATATGTGGTCAAATATATCACAATGTTTTTGCTTTACATCCAAATGAAAATGAAGCTCGAAAATATGGGCAATTGTATGTTCTAGATAATGAATTAGCTGCAGCTGAAAGAAAAAGTTTTAAAAATAATTTAGATACAAAATTAGAATTGTCAAGTAAATTAGATAGCTTAATTAGAAATGTTAATCCTTATGCTAAAGCTTATAAAATGATGTGTGAGGTAGAAAAAGAAAAATTAGAATATTAGAAGAAAAATTACAGAAAAATATATATGTAATGAAGCTACTTGTAATGAAGTTGCAATGGTATTTGTAGGAAAAAATGGACTGCCTACTTCAGAGCGGGATATAGTTATATATTCAAAATATGACAATCCAATTAGTATTCCTTTAATAAGTAAACACACTGATCCAATGACATACCCACTTATTTATCCAAATGGAGGATATGGATGGATACCTAATATGAAATGCAAATATAAGAAAAACAATATTTCATGTTTGCAATTTCATAATTACAGACTTTCTATGAGAAATGGATTTAATCCATACCTTAATATGGGAAAAGTTTCTCAACAGTTTACAATTGATGCATTTGTAAAAGTTGTACAATCAAGATTATATTTTGTAAAGAAAAACCAAGATATTTTAAGAAGCGATTATTATAAAGGCGTAATGGATTATTTACACAAGAAAAAAGAATCTGAAAATATAAAAATTGGAAAAATGTTTATTTTGCCATCAAATTTTGTTGGAAGTTCAAGATTCCTAAAACAAAATTACATTGACTCAATAAGTATAGTAAATCGTTACGGAAAACCTGACTTATTTATAACAATGACATGTAATCCAAACTGAAAAGAAATAACTGAACATTTAAAAAAATATGAAACTGTAATTGATAGACCAGATTTAGTATTTAAGGTATTTCATCAAAAAATAAAAGAATTTAAAGAATTGGTAATTAAGCAAGGTGTTTTAGGAAATTGTATCGCCTACACTTATGTTATCGAATTTCAAAAACGTGGACTTCCTCACATGCATATGCTATAATTTTTAGATAAAAATTATAAAATTAATACTCCCGAAAAAGTAGATGAACTCATAAACGCAGAAATTCGAAACGAAGATATCTATCCACGGTTGTATAATATTGTAAAACAGTTTATGATGATATCCATGATTCATGGACCCTGTGGAGAGCAAAACATGAGTTGCATGAGTAAAGACACAAAAAAATGTACGAAAAATTTTCCAAAAAAATTTAATAACATAACAACTTTTAATTCATCAGGATATCCATTATATATAAGAAGAAATGATATAAAAAAATCAATTATAGAGGTAAATACCACAATAGAATAGCTGATAATCGGTTTGTTGTTTCGTATAATCCTTATTTATTGTTAAAATTTAATTGTCACATTAAGGTCGAAGTATGCTTAACAGTCCAATGTATAAAATACTTATTTAAATAGTGTTATAAAGGAAATTCTTTAAAAAATTATAACAAAGACATTTTCGATACTATCGTGCAACATTTAAAAATTGAAGACAAAAAAAGCTTTTTTATTGATGGACCAGGAGGAAGTGAGAAAAGTTGTTTACTTAATGTTCTAATAGACTTAAATTCTCTTAAATAAATAATCTTAAATTCTCAAACATTTCATTTTTATGTGTTGCTTGGACAGGGATTGCAGCAAATTTATTACATAACGGAAAAACAGTACACACAACATTTAAACTACCACTTAATATCACAGAATGTACTATATGTAATATTAAATCTAATTCAATAGATGGTAAAAATTTAAAAGAAGTTTAAATTATAATATGGGATGAAATATCTATGACATCGAAATATGCTTTTGAAGCAGTCAATCGCCTATTTCAAGATATATGTAATAATAAAAAAATATTTGGTGGTAAAATGTTGGTTGTTTCAGGCGATTTTAGCCAAACATTACCAGTTATACGACATGGTAGTCGTACTGAAGTTATTGAAAATTCAGTTAAAAACAGTTACTTATGGCCGAATTTTATACGTATGACACTAAATGAAAATCTTCGAGTGACAGATAATGCCAATTATTTTAGACAATGGTTATTAAATGTAGGTGAAGGTAAACGTTTAAATATGTATGAAGAAGAAAATAAACTGCTTGAAATCCCTCTTGATTTAATAACAAAAGAAAATGATATCATTGCAGAAATTTTTGGAAACGAAATAAAAATAAATGATAAAGTTATATTAGCCTTCACCAACAACGACGTAATTGAAATAAATAATAAAATTTTGGCTATAATGGAAGGGCAAATTATTCAATACTTAAGTGTAGATACAGCAGAAGATGATAATGGAGAAAACTTAGATGTCATGTTACCTACAGAATTTCTTAATTCCCTTACACCTAATGGACTTCCTCTACATAAATTACAATTAAAAGTAGGTGCAATAGTAATTCTTCTAAGAAATTTAAATGTGAATGAAGGTCTTTGTAATGGAACAAGATTATTAGTAATAAAACTTATGAAACATTTAATTAAAGCAGAAATTATAAGCGGAAAAAAAATTGGAAAATTAGTTTTAATACCAAGAATCACTTTGTCACCATCTAAAGAAGATATACCATTCAACATGCGCAGAAAACAATTTCCCATTCGATTAGGTTTTGCAATGACTATAAAAAAAACAGTACACACACATTTAAACTACCACTTTAATATCACAGAATGTACTATATGTAATATTAAATCTAATTCAATAGATGGTAAAAATTTAAAAGAAGTTTAAATTTATACTATGGGATGAAATACTCTGACATCGAAATATGCTTTTGAAGCAGTCAATCGCCTATTTCAAGATATATGTAATAATAAAAAATATTTGGTGGTAAAATGTTGGTTGTTTCAGGCGATTTTAGCCAAACATTACCAGTTATACGACATGGTAGTCGTACTGAAGTTATTGAAAATTCAGTTAAAACAGTTACTTATGGCCGAATTTTATACGTATGACACTAAATGAAAATCTTCGAGTGACAGATAATGCCAATTATTTTAGACAATGGTTATTAAATGTAGGTGAAGGTAAACGTTTAAATATGTATGAAGAAGAAAATAAACTGCTTGAAATCCCTCTTGATTTAATAACAAAAGAAAATGATATCATTGCAGAAATTTTTGGAAACGAAATAAAAATAAATGATAAAGTTATATTAGCCTTCACCAACAACGACGTAATTGAAATAAATAATAAAATTTTGGCTATAATGGAAGGGCAAATTATTCAATACTTAAGTGTAGATACAGCAGAAGATGATAATGGAGAAAACTTAGATGTCATGTTACCTACAGAATTTCTTAATTCCCTTACACCTAATGGACTTCCTCTACATAAATTACAATTAAAAGTAGGTGCAATAGTAATTCTTCTAAGAAATTTAAATGTGAATGAAGGTCTTTGTAATGGAACAAGATTATTAGTAATAAAACTTATGAAACATTTAATTAAAGCAGAAATTATAAGCGGAAAAAAAAATTGGAAAATTAGTTTTAATACCAAGAATCACTTTGTCACCATCTAAAGAAGATATACCATTCAACATGCGCAGAAAACAATTTCCCATTCGATTAGGTTTTGCAATGACTATTAACAAATCACAAGGACAGTCATACAAACAAGTTGGTATCTATTTACCATCACCAATTTTTAGCCATGGTCAATTATACGTAGCTCTTTCAAGAGCTAAAAGTAGAAAAAATTTAAAAATATTACTGTTAAACAATGCAAAAATAGAAAATGATACATTAAAAAATAAAATCAAAATTTACACTAACAATATAGTGTTTAATAAAGAATTGTAAATGTGTAGACGAAAATTAATACACATTTTATATAAATTTTATAAATAAATAAAAATGGAAGTATGAAAAAAAACATTAAAATATTACAACTATTGAATGATTAAAGTGAATATGCAAAATAATTAATAATTGTTTGCGCTGAAAATCATTAAAATACAATTGAAAATCGGCTGCAACATATCATATTGTAAATGACAAATCGTTACATTAGTTATAATAAATAAAAAAAATGAAATATAAGAAAAATCCATTGAAATATTACTACTACTGAATCATTAAAATAAATATGCAAAATAATTGATAATAGCCTGCCGTTCGACAAAACTTACAGACTTCAAAAAAGAATCAGAGTTTCCCAAAATACAACGACCGAAAGTTTAATTCTTATAATAACGTATAAACAGGTATTTAAAATTATTATTTAAAAACTTAAATTTGTTAAAATTTTACAATTAGAATTATATTTGCATATATCATGTATAAAATATTTCGACAGAGCCGCCATTTAGATACAATCACTCACCCAACGTGCGTAAAAAATGATTTTCATAACACTCAATTTTATAATAACAATTACTATACAGATTCTATTAAATACTAAAATTTTTAAATATGCATTATAAAAACCATCACTTTGAAATAATACTACATTCACATACAAATTAAAACCATATATAACACAACGACAGTATTTTATACCTCTTTATAAAAAATGTTACCACCGCCATTAAAGAAAAATATAATTTATGAGAGTATATAACATGCTTATATTTTATGTATTCTGTAAACACATTATATTACATCAATTTATTTAAAATTACGATACCCCCCCCAAATGGAAATTATTTTATGTGTGTGCATTTTAAATATATTAAATATATGGACATATTTCACTTTCTTTCTGAACACACACACACCTTCTATATAATAACCTATAATGATTATTTTTACACAGGCACAATATATATATATACTTATTTTTTACGCTTTGTCATATTTATTTTCTTTCTGTATTTAATTCTATCATTATTAGCGTCAAAATTTAACAGTATACTTTTCTTTCCTTAACTTACACTGTTACAGCGAGCCCTTATTATGTTACTATTAAATGGATCATGCATTGAAAAAATATATGATTCTTGAAATGTATACCTTACCAGCACATCCTCGCCGTAAGAGTCGAATACAATATTCATATGTTGGCTAACGCTGGAAGCATAAATATATTTTACGAAGCGTGTGTTACAACTATACACGAAAAATCTAAATGACTTCAGTACAACATGTCTTGGTCTGCAGAAACAACATCAGGTTTTCATCAAATGCACTATCCAAGAGCCTAACTCTCATCCAATAATGTATAAATAGTTATTTAAAATTATCAAATAAAACGAAAACATTGGAAAGTCGACACAAAACATATGGAGTTCTCACATCTTTTAAACTCGTCTACGCGAGATCAAGATTCGAGATGCCTTTTTGAAACGATTGCCCGCTCATATACTATAAAGGACCCCTGCAATAATGATGAAAATGGAGTCGAAATCTCACGAATGATTGACATTTGACGGATTCTTTGAATGTCACGAAATAATTGATAGTCATTAGATGATCAAGTTTTCAGTTGAACTTTATTTTCAGTTCTGTCTTTGATGTTTTTTTAATCTATAACCTCTTTTAAAAAACCAAAATATTGGAAAGTCGACACAAAATATATCGAGTTCTCACACTCTTTTCAATCGTCTGTACAATAGTAGTTACATGTAATTTTAAAGAAATTTTGATTAATTTTAAAACTTTGGTAGTTAACTATCATATTTTGTTATTTCTCAATTTTTTTTTACAAAAACGACATCTCAGTCACCACATTAATTATACCATAATCCTCTTCGCAATGCGAAAAATATAATTTATGAGAGTATATAACATGCTTATATTTTATGTATTCTGTAAACACATTATATTACATCAATTTATTTAAAATTACGATACCCCCCCAAATGGAAATTATTTTATGTGTGTGCATTTTAAATATATTAAATATATGGACATATTTCACTTTCTTTCTGAACACACACACACCTTCTATAATAACCTATAATGATTATTTTTACACAGCACAATATATATATATACTTATTTTTTACTCTTTGTCATATTTATTTTCTTTCTGTATTTAATTCTATCATTATTAGCGTCAAAATTTAACAGTATACTTTTCTTTCCTTAACTTACACTGTTACAGAGCCCTTATTATGTTACTATTAAATGGATCATGCATTGAAAAAATATATGATTCTTGAAATGTATACCTTACCAGCACATCCTCGCCGTAAGAGTCGAATACAATATTCATATGTTGGCTAACGCTGGAAGCATAAATATATTTTACGAAGCGTGTGTTACAACTATACACGAAAAATCTAAATGACTTCAGTACAACATGTCTTGGTCTGCAGAAACAACATCAGGTTTTCATCAAATGCACTATCCAAGAGCCTAACTCTCATCCAATAATGTATAAATAGTTATTTAAAATTATCAAATAAAACGAAAACATTGGAAAGTCGACACAAAACATATGGAGTTCTCACATCTTTTAAACTCGTCTACGCGAGATCAAGATTCGAGATGCCTTTTTGAAACGATTGCCCGCTCATATACTATAAAGGACCCCTGCAATAATGATGAAAATGGAGTCGAAATCTCACGAATGATTGACATTTGACGGATTCTTTGAATGTCACGAAATAATTGATAGTCATTAGATGATCAAGTTTTCAGTTGAACTTTATTTTCAGTTCTGTCTTTGATGTTTTTTTTAATCTATAACCTCTTTTAAAAAACCAAAATATTGGAAAGTCGACACAAAATATATCGAGTTCTCACACTCTTTTCAATCGTCTGTACAATAGTAGTTACATGTAATTTTAAAGAAATTTTGATTAATTTTAAAACTTTGGTAGTTAACTATCATATTTTGTCTATTTCTCAATTTTTTTTTTACAAAAACGACATCTCAGTCACCACATTAATTATACCATAATCCTCTTCGCAATGCGCAAATTATCATTGTTGGTGTTAAGGGTAGAGTACGGTTATAAAAATATTTTTGTAATTTTTATAAAATATTATGTGAAATGTCATGTTTATAAAATATATTATAAAAAATATTCTTTTTGATGATTTTTAACACATTCATTAAGTAAAATATTAAAATATTATCAAAAATAGACTTAAAACAGGTGCAAATACAAAAAACTCCTTGCAGGATAAAAGTTGTCGAAGGGCTTTAATCCAAGAAAATTTAAATTTATATGCATATAAACTTCAACTTTACACAGCGAATTTGGTGTATCTATAAAAATGCAATTTCTGCCTTGATAAACCCAATTGGTTTACTAATTATTTAAAAAATGTAATGTTCTTCATTTAAAAAATGAACATAAAAATGTCACATTTAACTTTAAAGAAAAAAGGCTGTGTAACTATTTTACATATACTCATCTAAAATAAGCACGATCAAAATACAACCGAGTGAGCGTTAGCGAGCGAGGTATCTGTTGCTAGTAAGAAATTAAAGATGATTAGGCCAAAGAAACAATAAATTTTTCATATTAAATTTTGGTTAAAATTTCTTCAATTTCTTATTTTTTTTATAATTTTGCTCCAATCTCCAATCTCTAACTTCATCGTCAATTTCGTGCCCGTTTATTTGAGTATCTATTTGAGTCTGGACTCGATCGACAGGCGCGGGGGAGGAGGGTGCTCGAATAGGGCGTTTCGGACTACCAAACACCGCCATTGCAGGTTTGTCTTATTTAAGGTACGTCATGTTTAGTTCGCTGTACAAGCTAGTCACTTTTTTCATTTACTACGTATTTAGCAACACCTTTATCTATATTGTGTGTAATGATAATGAATGTATGATATGATGGACGAATGATCGCTTAGTATGTTTGTTTACATCATTACGTTTTGTAATTGTTTGTATTGTTGCAAACTCGCGATGGATTGCGCTGTTTGCAATTACTTTTGCTTTTCATTTTGTATTTTATGTATATATTGTATTATATTAATCAGATCGCGTAATCGTTATTTTGTCTTCCTGTTTATTTTCCGTTAATTTACTGTTAAATTTTCTCAACACCTTGTGCATTAGTTGCGTCTACTTTTAAGTTTTTCAATTGTACATATTTATTACTGTTATTCTCAACATCTAGGTTTCTGTATTCTGATTAGTGCTTCATGGGGTGTTTCTCCGTAGTCACACACACACACACAACTCTTCATGGCCAGTGAGAAATGGGCTTTGGTTAAACATAAAAATCACGCTGATAATGATCCTGGGAAGTCACGTTTTTATTTCGCAAATTGACCTGAATCACTGCCCCGAGAGTCCGGGTGGGAACGGAGTTTTTAAATTATGAGAATGGAGTTGAATCGCTGGGAGTCTCGATATCTCCTACTCTCGACTGGTAGGGGCAGATCTCATCAATGTCGAAACGGGTAAAAGGTATTTTCCCCTCACCGCAATATTATAGAAGAGCTCTATCTTGGAAACTCAGGGAGAATGTAGTGGGAACACTCGTGTTTCCACATTTTGACAATGCATGTGCGGTGTACAATGATGTCGATCAAACCAAATATACAAAATTGGAAAGATTACTTAATGCTTTGCGACGAGTAGTCGTTGCAATGGAATAAATAATAAATAATACTTAATGTATTATATTATTTCGTAGTATGTATTAAATATTATATCTTAAAATCTCGCACGTTGTTATTGTTTCGTGCGTTGCTTCTTCAAGGCCACGAAACACGCGTGTTTATGTCGACGACCGAGGATGTGTGCGAGCATCCGTATATACAATTGTTATTGTGTGTGTGTGTTAGGTACTTTTCGGGAATACGACAATTCCCGAAAAGCTCAGTACGCTGCCGGTCTTGACCGCGACAGCATCTTCCTTTACACATCGTCACGTTTAGTTTCGCGCGCCACGGGAAGTACCGGACCGATTCGACCGTGCTCCAGGAAGCCGTACGGGAGTGCTCGTGAGTTCGTGTGAGTGCAGTGCGAAGGACCAAATACCTCGGGTTGAGTGTTTCCCGAGGTAGGCGAATCGCCGCGGCATCAGGCCGCACCTGCAGACTACCGTCGAGGACGACGGGAAACCGGGCCGACTCCACCGGCCAGCAGACGCCGGGGCGCCGACGCGCACCAGGGCCTATGGACAACCCAGCCCGGTAAGTACCCGACATTGGTCAGTATACATTAGGCGTGTTGTGTGAGTGTGCACGTATGTTTGTTCGGTAGCACATCGGTGCTACCGAAATCGAATAGGTATTGCGCGGGGCGAGCACAGGGGCAGCCCCTGCTTGCCGCGTATATACCACGCGACCGGGAGAACGCCCCGTTAATTATTGTCGGGCACCTCCGTGTAAATACTTAAATAAATACTGATTTATTTTATTTTACCTTAACGGTCGCGTTATCATTTTAACTATAAATTAACCCGCAAACAACCTTCCGATTCCCGATTTTCCCGCCACGTGTGTCGGTATAGAGGAGATCGTCCTTTCGCCGCTACCGTGTCCCGACGGGTTAATTTATTAACCCACGGCGACGACAAAGACGCGTTCCTCGGGGCCGTCATCCCTGTATTAAATAAATAAATTACTTGTAATTGGTATTAGAACGAAATACCACGTTACAGCTTGCATAAGATTTACTTGGGGTAGTATACCTAGTCATTATCATTTTACCCCATATAAGCTACCCTTAAAAAGGCTGTCGGTCAAGTCCAGATGATCTTTCACAAAGTCATTACTCATAATTTTTCTCTCTACATATCCAACATTTCACATCGCATATCATCTCGCCATTTACCCAATCTCTTACTTACCTTCCTCCGCGTACTGAATCATTGAATAAGTCCTCTGTCATTACATCGTCTGGCATCATACACCAACTTCCCGTTATTTCATTTAATCCTTCTTCTCTAAACTCGTTCAAAATTTCTTTGTTTGATTATCTGTTTGGATTCAACCATGTAGTCTGGTCAGCGTGAATTCAAAGGAAGGGTATTACTTTACCGCCTGCCCCTCACTTTTAACAACATTATCTATACGAACTGTTTAAACATTATGCTTTAGCTATTGCGTTATTTGTTCGGTTTATTTGCGTACTATTCAATCAATCAATCAATCGTGTAATGAAATCAGAATAAAAATAATAAAAAAATAGAGACATATTAAATGTTAACTGTAAATTTTAAACTATATGAATTCTTATAAAGCTTAAATTTTTATTTTAATAATTATAAATGTTAATGAAAAATTAACTTACCAAAAATAGTAAAGTACATATACTTACTAAATTGTAGTATATTAGTTAACTAATTATTAAAATTTTGGATTATTTTAAACGGTTATAAATAGAACTTCACCTCCTAAAATTAATTTATTTAATGACGAACGATCATCGCCAAAACTTCTATGTCATTAATATTTTGTACTTTTAGAGTAATAAAACTTTCTTCTTAAATAAATAAATTTTTGTATCAATTTTAAAGAACTATTTATAACATTTTAGCACCATATTAATAAAAACCTGTTTCTTCCATTTCTCCCTTAATTCGTAATTTGCACCTACTTTCAAAATTTGCGTTTTAATCCATAATTATATCTAATTTATTTTTCCTATGCAGAGCCCAAATATTTATTTTGATTATTATAAACAAATTCATTTCTTAAATATCCTTCTGTTTCTAATAAATACATACTTGTTTATTTAAAATATTGTGTTATATAAATATAAATTATCTATACACTTGTATATCCATTCAATTTTGAAACATTAAATTAAAAAATATTTAAATTAAATGCTCCTAAATTAATAGTTTTTGAAAATGTTTTTAAATGTAATTCGTATTTTGTATTGCCATTGTTAAAATTTGAATTTTCTTTTGCCTATACTGTTTATGAATGTTTATAAAAGTGTATGTTATACTTCATTAATATTTATTTAATCTTCAAACAATTTTGCATCTGTATTTAAAGCATTACACTGCATTTTAGATCCGTTATTATTACTGAGTATACGCTTAAAAATTTTATGAGTTTTATCAAGAATGAGTAAACTAATACACATTCTTTCAAGTTATGTTCACAACTTTTTTTTTGCGCACGGAAAAAATACATATATTATGTATTCTTGAAAAAACAATTTTAAAATATATATATTATATAAATATTCCGCCGCACACACACACACACATACACGCACGCACGCACCTATACACACACACAGACACCCACATACATACTGTAACGGGGTGGGTACTGGGGAAATGTAAGGCCCACGGTTAGGCCCAATTTGTCCCAACTTACCAACCTTAACAACGTCAAACACCTCGTTTGACTTAGATACCGTGTGTTGGGCCCTATGCCCAAAATTGCCAACTAGGATAAATACCGGAGAGGGCGGTATTCGTACGATAGGACAGTAACCGGTAAAACACTATCAACAATCGATATTTTACGTTAATCGGCGAGAAATATTGTCTCGCCGAGTCAATTTATTAAATAAACAATTCAATACTAATAAATTAACAACAAATGAACATTAACAAGTTAAGGGGAGTCGTACCGATGACTACCCCCGAGGTCAGCGCGAAAACAAGTAGTTAAAACCTATTAATTAACGAGTTACGAACAACCGATCCGGGAATGATCGGCTGCTTAATCTGATGGCATACGTCACACCGTGTGACGTATGTATCTCTGACGTAGAGAGCTCTGACGTAGAAGCTTCCTACGTCACGCGCGCCTTCTCTCGTGAAGTGGCTCCCGCGAACCACCGACCTGTCTACTCGTGCTGGATTTGTCACGAGAGGGGGGGAAAGGAGGAACGTTTCCTCACCTGGACCGTACCAGGTAAATCGGGGCACGAAATATTAATTAGACACGCGGGTCTAAACGTGGTGCACCACTTACCGCGTATCTAAATATCTCACCTCGGCGGGAAACGACTGGGCAACGGAGAGATAGCTCGTCCTTGTGCTTATCTCTCTCTCTCTCTCACTCCAACGGTCGGGAAGGCGGTCGACTCCTGTCTTCCTTCTCTCACTCCCTGTGAGACGTGCTGGTTTGGTTTAATGGCCAAACAAATCAATGAATTTTTACTTGTAAATTTTGGCTAAAATTTCTACAATTTCTTATTTTCTCCATAACTTTAAAGCAAATTGACCGATTTGAGCTTACTTTTTTTTTAAATCGTGTCTACTTGATCTCAACTTTCTTATGGTTTTTAATTCAAGTGTCTATCTCTATTTGTTTCCGAGTTGTAAGCGATCAAAGTGAAAGTACTTTTTCTTCACAATTTGCTTTAGTGGCCTATAACTTTGATTAATCGCAGCGTTAAGGTCTAAAAATTTAGATTTCTTCATATTTTTATATTACAAAACATATCCCAGAGTTTGGTTAAGATCCGTGATCCGAAGGCCGTGTCCTCTCCTAGTCAGTGTACAATGATTGTTTTATATGTTGGATACGAGTGAGTGAGTACCCGAAATTTCTAGTTACTCGACTCAAATTCTCGAATAGACGAGCACGAGCCGAGAAGCAAGTTGAATCGATTATGCGATCTCACCGAATTACTCAAAAACTGATCGAGTAGCTTAAATTGCTCCAACTACTCGGATTATTCGAACAACTCGGAGTTATTGAACTATTTGGATAGTTCAAGCAATTTGATTTTTTCGATCGACTCGGCTATTTTCGAGTATTTGCAATAGTATATTGTGTGCCAAAGGCGTAAAAAAGGCTTGCTAGTTCCATTTTAATAGCGTTTACATATTTTCAACAATTTACACACTCCAAATTTCGAATAAATACATCTTATGACGGCTTCAAAAACACATTTAATATATCTATGATTAAAAAGATGGACAAACATTTTTTTAATTTTTATTAAAAATCAAGAAAAGGGAAAAAATATGTTTAATCAAGTATAATATATATATTAAAATTATATATATTATACTTGATGACTATGACGTTTCGGTACCATTATTATTACGCCATAGAGTTGTGAAATAGTACTAAATTATCATGTTAGGCAAGAAACAGGACTTAAATATTTTTTCTTTACGACTAACTAATCGTCATTATATCCAATGCTAGTTATAAATTAACAGGCAAAATTATTAAATTGCGACGCTACTTTTCGTCGGGAAAAATCTAATTGGATTAAATTATAACCCGGCGGAGGTTCCGTCGTAGCGACGTTGAAAATGGCTAGATATCGCCGATTTATATTTAATTGGGCGCCTGGCGATATTTAACTAAAAATGAAATAACTACTTTACAATACTAATCGGCAACCCGGCAAATCTCCACCTCGACTCCTCGTCACAGAGGGAATCCCGACGGCTGACCACCTCGGAACCGGCGGCTTTTAGAGTAAAGGAAATTAATAAATACACTCACGAATTCAATAATCAACTTCACGTAATTTATTCAAACTTTTAAGAAAAGATATAACAAACTCCGGCACCGACACAAATTCTAATCGCGATTCGCGACCGGCTCTCACACGTGCACACACTCACGCAACTCCGTCCATCCGGCAAATATAAATAACTATATATATTTAAAATATTAAAATAATTCGGCCGCCCGTCGGGCTAACCGTAAATATTACTCGCCTAATTAAACTCCTCACGGCTCCAACCAATTCGACTCACACCTCGACTACTCTACTCTACTCAACAACGATAATGGCTACTCAGCCTCAAAATACTACTACTCTGCAAAAATCGACTATCTCCTCGGACGATCGGGTAGCGAATCATCGAGACCGGCTTCTTCATCCGGCTCGCGGCGTGGCTTGATCCTCAAAATTAAGGATTTTCCTCCCCACCCTATCGCTATCCTGCTCTAACTTACTCTACTCCTTATCTACCGGCGTTGATTAGGGTGGTTGATTGCGTGATCGATACGCGTAGTCAGCCTTGATCTTATTTCCGTCAAGGCCGATTATCCAATAATAATGGTTTACGTCACCACCAACCTGTTCATTATTGGGTCGATCACACAACCAATCATCCCCTGGCACTCGGAAGGCGCGCATTACAAATAGATAATTACCAGATCGGTAACCCAGTCGGTGCTGCCGCCCCGTGCCTACCGGCTATATAATTCATACTAACTGGCCCGACACACTCATACAATAATTAATATTTAATTTCCAGCAACTATTTACAAATATATACACTTTAAAACTACTATAAATCGCCCCAAACTCTACCGACAGATCTACGTATTTTATTTAATTAACTAACTACTACGCAACGTGATTACGATAATTCATTAATCTAATATACGTGTGCGTGCTATATACTATAGTATATACGCATACATAGGTGTGCGCGCACAGTATATATCTATATATATGTATTCTAATATGCCGCGGTATACCTTTGCACGCATACATTAGGTATACCGCGACTCCTACTCTACTCGCGCTCCCCTCGCTCCGCGCGCTCCCACCCATTATCCCACTACGGTCGATCACTCGAGCTCTTCGCGCGCGCAACACTCTCGCTGCTCGAGTGATCCCCCCTTCCCGCGCACTACGCCTAGTGCCGCACGATCGTCGCCGTCGGTGCCGCGTTCCCCGGTATACGGGTGTAAGGTGGGGGAGCACCCTGGCTCTCCCGACTACTAGTACGTAGTTCGGGCGTGCGCGCACCCATGCGCCATCTCAGCCGTCGTCGTCTGCTGAGCACGTGTGACGGTTGAGGTTAGGACGCCGCCTAACCTCCCGTCTTGTTGACCTCAGCATCGGATTCGCCAGGTATCGTGAGACGACCTGGGTTCGGTACTTGGTTCACGATACCTCTCGGCCGTGGTCTGGGTCGTAGTCCGCGTACTACCGTCGCTAAAACATACCCATACCGTGGGTATCAGTGTTTATATTAAAAGTGCATCGGTGCACTTCGGTCCGCCTGCGAGGGATTCGCTACCTGCGACGCGATCGCGATCTAATATACATTAATGTATGCATGCACATGACTTGTAAATACAAGCCATGTGTATATACTGTACGTTGTATGTTTTACAACGTCACAAAATATAGATTAATACGTCGAACACTTTAACAAATTGATGAAACTTTGAGTTTATTAGTAAAAACGTCTATATTGGAATATGCTTGAAATGATATTTATTCGTTAATAGCTTTTTAATTAAAATTTATTTAGAAATGAAGAAAAATAGAAAATTGAAATAATGCGAGTATACTGCATACCGATAATAGTTTAAATAAAATTAGATATTGATCAATACAGATCGAAACATCTGGACCATGCAACCATAGCGAAAGGAGCGTGAATAGCCATTCAGTTAATTTTTCTTTCTTGACTTGGCATTTTATTGTTCCGAAGCTTAAGTTGGAATCTTATAGCTCGCACATACGAATAGGAATTTTATTGTTGTATGAACAAATTGGCATCTTATTGCACCGAGGATCGAGTTAAAATTATGTTGCTCGCAGATCCGAGTTGGCATTTTGTCGCACAAATATTCAAGTTAGAATTATATTGCTTGCAAATCTGAAATGGAATTATGTTGCATCGAATTTTGAAATAGAATCTTATTGCATTGGCGCTGGAGTTAGAATTATATGGATAGGAGGCGTCGATATGTATTTTTTCCGTACGTAAAAAAAAAGTTGTGAACATAACTTGTAAGAATGTGTATTAGTTTACTCATTCTTGATAAAACTCATAAAATTTTTAAGCGTATACTCAATAATAATAACGGATCTAAAATGCAATGTAATACAGATTTTAATACAGAGCTTTTAATACAGATACAAAATTGTTTGAAGATTAAATAAATATTAATCAAGTATAACATACACTTTTCCAAATATCTATATGATATATACAATGGGTTAAAAATTAAATATATTAATTATTATATTTTTAAGATAATTCTTTTATAAACAGTATAGGCAAAAGAAAATTCATATTTTAACAGTGGCAATACAAAATACGAATTACATTTAAAAACATTTTAAAAACTATTAATTTAGGAGCATTTAATTTAAATATTTTTTAATTTAATATTTCAAAATTGAATGGATATACAAGTGTGTAGATAATTTATATTTATATAACACAATATTTTAAATAAACAAGTATGTATTTATTAGAAACAGAAGGATAATTGAGGAGCTGGATGCAAGAACACGCCGAGCGCGGCGAATGGATAGAGGAGGCGGAGAGAAATTAAGAAATTGACGTCACCGTGACCAAATTTTTTAATTTGCCGAAATTAATTAAAAAAAATACTGTCTTATGCAGAATTAAAATACGCAACTTTTTTCTATTTAATGTTTTTCTGTACGATGTGCAGATCAGATGAAAAAAATTAAGAACTGGAAATTTAGAAAACGGATTTTTAATCCATTTTTTAAAATTGAATCGCTGTAACTTTGACAAATCTTAATGAAATTCCCTGATTTTTCGTACAGATACTTAATATAGTCTAACGATAAATATAAACCTGTAAAAAATTCTACTTTAAACAAATTTGATACAACATTTGAACTTAACGTAAATAACAAGCTTTTAATACGGTTTCAGTATTCAGTAGCCGAAACTGTGTGGTAAAGTCTTAGACTTCGTAAAATTTCAGCGAGAGATTTGTTCGTTTATATTTGAAGATAATTTCTTAAAAATTTCAGCTTATTTGGATAAAAAATTTCGCAGATAGAGCAAGCGTCGAAATCAGAGAAATAAATTTTGTGTACACTCATCAAGATAAACACCGAAATTGTAAACAAATGAACATCGACTTCGACGCCGTAATGGTCATCTGCTTCGCGGCATAAATCAGTGGCCGTCTTTGTTATTTATTGAAAATCGCATTGTAATATTGTATCAAACTACAGCATAAAAATGGTTTAAATAATAATTGCTTTTTGATGCTATAAAACATCTTTATTTTTATGTAATTTAGTTAAGTATTTAGTTAGTTTTCTTTAAATCGCTCTATCATTTTTTATCCAAATAAGCTGAAATTTTTAAGAAATTATCTTCAAATATAAACGAACAAATCTCTCGCTGCAAGTTTGCGAAGTCTAAGACTTTACAACACACTTTCGACTACTGAATACTGAAACCGTATTAAAAGCTTGTTATTTACGTTAAGATCAAATGTTGTATAAAATTTGTTTAAGTAGAATTTTTTACAGGTTTATATTTATCGTTAGACTATATTAAGTATCTGTACGAAAAATCAGGAAATTTCATTAAAATTTGTCAAAATTACAGCGATTCAATTTTGAAAGATGGATTAAAAATCCGTTTTCTAAAGTTCCAGTTCTTAATTTTTTTCATCTGATCTGCACATCGTACAGAAAAACATTAAATAGAAAAAAGTTGCGTCTTTTAATTCTGCATAAGACAGTATTTTTTTAAATTAAATTCGGCAAATTAAAAAATTTGGTCACGGTGACGACAATTTCTTAATTTCTCTCCGCCTCCTCTATCCGTTCGCCGCGCTCGGCGTGTTCTTGCATCCAGCTCCTCAATTAAGAAATGAATTTGTTTATAATAATCACAATAAATATTTGGGCTCTGCATAGGAAAAATAAATTGGATATAATTAAGGATTAAAACGCAAATTTTGAAAGTAGGTGCAAATTACGAATTAAGGGAGAAATGGAAGAACAGGTTTTTATTAATATGCTGCTAAAATGTTATAAATAGTTCTTTAAAATTAATACAAAAATTTATTTATTTAAGAAGAAAGTTTTATTACTCTAAAAGTACAAAATATTAATGACATAGAACTTTTGGCGATGATCGTTCGTCATTAAATAAATTAATTTTAGGAGGTGAAGTTCTATTTATAACCGTTTAAAATAATCCAAAATTTTAATAAGTTGTTAACTTAAATACTACAATATAGTAAGTATATGGACTTTACTATTTTTGGTAAGTTAATTTTTCATTAACATTTATAATTATTAAAATAAAAATTTAAGCTTTATAAGAATTCATATAGTTTGAAATTTACAGTTAACATTTAATATGTCTCTATTTTTTTAATTATTTTTATTCTGATTTCATTACACTAAATTTTGGTAAAAACTTTTATTTATTAATTATGATCGTATTTAAAAAAAATTAAATTTTTGGTATAAATTCCAATGCACTATAACAGTACCTCCAAGGTGTTGTGTGAATCTGTTTAATGTCTAAGGTGTCCATAGTAGCAAAAAATAATACAATTTAAAACATTATTTTGAAATAAATTAATTGCGAAAAACCTTTTTCGAAATTAAAAATAGGGGGTTGGCGCGCGAAGCGCGCAGGGGGGCGAAGCCCCCCTAGTATATATATATATATATATGCGCTATTTAGATCCATTTAAAATAATTCAAAATGTTAGTAAGTTGTTACTAAATACTACAATTTAGTAAGTATATGCACTTTACTATTTTTTATAAGTTAATTTTTCATTAACATTTATAATTATTAAAATATAAATTTAAGCTTTATAAGAATTCATATAGTTTACAATTTACAGTTAAGGGGAGGTCGTACAAAACTTATTGATGGGTTAACAGATTTGACAGATTTGACAATTTGAGGTTATAAAAAAATAATTATAGAATCATATAATATGTAGTAATATACATAACAATAGGTAAGGCACACCGCATGTGTATCTAATAGCTGACCGATCGATTCGACAGATCGAGGCCTATAAGAATATTATACAGCGCCACCATTAGGCAAAATAGAAAACTTATATGTTTCGCAGATAACCTGCAAAACTATTTATTATTTGCAAACTAATTTTAGCTGCTTCGCATAATTTTTTGTACAAAATCTTACCAGAGCGCCGTTCTATATTTTATTACGATTGTTCTGGTAAAATTTTGTATCTTGACATAGCGTAGAAGCAAAAATTAGTGAAGAACCGTAATTAAACTGCATCTTATACAATGGTCAGATAAATTACGGTAAATAATAATAATACGATATTTTTCGACTAAATTAAAACCAGAGCGCTATTCTCCTGACCAAGTTAATGGTGTGTGCCAAATTTGGAGTAATTTGATCCATTAAAAGAGGAGAATAGTGCAGAATATAAATTTCCATTTACGCACTAAAACAGTGACATATTTGATTGACAGTTTTCTCTGTTACGACCTCCCCTTAACATTTAATATGTTTTTATTATTTTAATTACTTTTATTCATATTCATTACACTAAATTTTTGTAAAACCTTTAATTTATATATTATAATTGTATTTAAAAAAAAATTAAATTTTTGGTATAAAACCCAATGCACTATAACAGTACCTCCAAGGTGTTGTTTGAAACTGTTTAAATTCTAAGGTGTCCATGGTAGTAAAAAAATAATACATTTTAAAACATTATTTTAAATAAATTAATTACGAAATCCTTTTTCGTAATTAAAATAGGGGGTTGGCGCGCGAAGCGCGCAGGGGGGGCGAACCCCCCCTAGTATATATATATTTATTATTCGTATTTCAGAGCTAAATTGCGTTTCTCAATATTTTCTCAAATATTGCACAATACCCTCTTTTTAGCAACTTACTTGCATATTGCTAAGTCTTAAATGTTGCCAGAGGTATTAGAAAATTAATTAAAGAAAGAAAGATTAATAAAGACGATCTTTTTCTTTCTCGATCTTTGTTTAATTAATTTATAATACCTCTGGTAACATTTAAAATTTAGCGATATGCAAGTAAGTTGCTAAAATGTGGGTTTTGCGCAATATTTAAGAAAATATTAAGTAACGCAAGTAGCTTGAAAATTTCAATAATAAATTCATGTATACATTGTAATACATTGTAATTTGATAGCGGGGAGGGATGGATGTATAAAGGAAAGATTGAGAAATAAAGACTTTAAGATTTAAGGTGCGCGGAATCGTTGGGTTCCCGGTGGCCAAGTGGTAAAACAACTACCTAGTAAGTAGGAGACCGTCGATTCGATCCCGACCTAAAGACGTTGACTTTTTTCTTCCTCGATCTTTCTTTAATTAATTTTTTAATCCCTCTGGCAACTTTTGAGACTTAACGATATGTAAGTATGTCGCTAAAATGAGGGTTTTGCACAATATTGGAGAAAATATTGAGTAACGCAATTTAGATCGGAAATATCAATAATAAATTCATATATACAATTAACGATTTCGAAAATTTATGGTTATAGGGTTGGTATGGCTATACCTCTGGAGTTGCTTAGCCTCGTGTGTCACAAGGTGCTCACATGGAGGACTGAATGCTTCCACATGTGCTCACATTGAATTCAGATAAGGTTATCCCCATGTGTGCTCTCGAGGTTTGATGCGGGTTAGAATTACGACTGGTGCCTACTTAGATGGTTCTGGACCAACAAACGATTGTTTGGTGGCCAGTTTTGTTTAGTTGTCGGCCGTTAGGTTTCCTATCATCCATCTCAACGTAACACAGCCAGTGTTCTCTCACAACTTATTTACTATATCGATGCAGGTGATCACCAGAGTTGGTAACAAGTCCATCGAGAGACTTCATGTCTGCTATCTGAATATATAACTACATCCTTACCGCTCTTCAGGTCTGTCGCTCTGTGAGCACGCTCCAGGATGGCAAGTAGCTCAAATTCTGCTATCTTTGGAAATTTACCCATGGGGACAAACGTTTCACTTCCAGTATTCCTGTGGTATATTCCTGCTCCAGAACCTTCAAAATTGCGCATCACACCCTTCAGTCTGATTTTGGGAAATAGGTACAGAGACCAACACTTGGTCAACCACCTGTACTTCCTCTAAACTTTCTTGTTGGGTTTTGTCGAGGGTAGGAACCTCTGTCGGTGTTTAATGCTGAAAGCTGACCTCTCAGAAAACCGCTGTTTCCCCTTCCCACTTGACCAGTTTCTCCAGTCCATTTTACAGAAAGCTTTGTAAGCACAAGTCCTAATTTCTACGTTTAATGAGGGGAAATCTAACAACATCTCTAATGTAACTGTTGATATGGTACGCATTCAGCGTGTGATGCTCCTCACAACCATTGTTCCGGAAAGATCAAACTAAAAAAACCATACACACTTATTCACTCATTACACATACATACACCGTGCCTGTCGCGCCCTCCCAAAAATTCTATTTTGTATTCTGAGATCGACGCGAGCATCGACCACCGTCGGACGCTTATTAACGTGCGACACACACATATACACACAGTCTAATAAACTCGAGATAAAATTTACTTAGCATTGTGAATTGCCGTAGGCAGAATTAGTTGGTGTGTCTAAATAAGGCAAAATCTAAAACTTTATATATTGTAAATGAATTGAGTGTAAAAAACAAACACGTGCAGTATAGTGGAAAATCATTCGTCGTTCTCTTCTCTTGAATACAATCTCAATCATCGTTTTAGTCCTTCGAGCCGGATCAAGTGCCTATAGAAGCAGCCTTGGACAATTGTACTTAAGGAGAATATGCACGTTCAATAAAGTGCATCAACTGGCGTTATTCTGATGCGCTGAAATCCGCATCATCGTACTTAGCAAAATTCTGTCAGTACTAAAAGGCATTCAGTCCTTTGATCCGACAATTGCATCGTGACTTGTTGCATTTTTCAATTTTCAATTTCTAAGTTTTATCCCTGCCTTAACAGGCATAAATTCTATCGAGACTTAAAAGTGTCTCAAAACAAATATAACAACAAGTCGCCCGATTGTATGTATATACGTACATGTCGTACTTCGCGAGATTTATTTACATTCTCTCGCTCGCAAAAATCACATCGTCCGCCTGTAAATTCAAATTTTTTCGACCACACTTGGAAACTCTCGGGTCACTCGGCTACAAGAGAGAGCGCGATTATATCCCTCTCTCACTTATCTATCTTTCGTGCATGCTCGGCAACTCTCGGGCGCTCGGCTTCTACCGCGACTCTATACCTTTCTCTCTCACACCTTTCGGCCACGGTCGACAACTCTCGGGCGCTCGGTCGCTTGGCTTGTATGGAGAGCACGAGTCAACCTCTCTCTCTAATTCAAATTTTGTGGTTATTACTCTCGCATTCTCGCGCTGTGCCTTTAACTTAGAGGCCAACCACGCTGCAATATTAGTGCTTAGTGTTGCGTTTCACGCAGACTTGACGAATCAAGCTCGTTTCTCACTACTCGCGCGTCAACCATTGTCTAGTATATCGCAATTCTAACCTTAAATTCTAATCTCATATTCTAATCACGGAACCGTTAGTCGAGAAACAAATTGAAGATCATGGATTAATTTCTCGTGCTTTCAAAAATTTGAAGAAAAAAGGAAAGTTTCTGAAGGAACCATCGAGTCTCGATTAAGCGTATTGGAAAAAAGATGAACAATAGAAGTCAACAATAGAAGCTAGACACAAGCACATCGAATCAAGTGCTTCAACAGCAGATGGGAGTAGGACATATTTCAAGGAATCCTGGTTTGACCTCGGAAGCTGAGCCGGTCTTTGCAGATGGACGAGTTAAATTTTTGGATGTCTTAAAAACATTTAAGAAAACTGCCAATCGTCGGTAACAAATATGAACGTGTCTGGGCAAGACTCAAGAGCCATTTTGATAATAAACGTGCTCTTATTCATTCATGCCTCGATGCCTTGTTTTTGTTGGAATTCATGCAGCAAGTCAAACCAAACGCTGAACAACCAAAAAGATGGTACCACCGAAGCCAGAGAAACTCTTCAAGTACTCGGACGACCTGTCGATCAGATGGATGACGTGTTGATCTATATCGTCGTTTTACGCTTCGACAAATGCACTCGACGGGACTGGGAGTTATCTCTCGGCGATTCCACTGACCCTGTAATCTGGGACAAACTCGATGCCTTTAGGAAGACACGCATACAGGCGTTAAAAATGACGGCAGCAGTTGACAAACCGTCGAATGCAGTAAACAAATCGAATTCTAATTCGCCCAAAGTTTTTGCACACAACGCTTCAAATCAAAGGTCTCTTTCTTGCATATTATGCAACAAAAATCATAATTTGAATTTACGCGATAAAGTAATTTCTTATTCACTCGATAATCGTCGAAAATTCATTACAGAGAAATAGCTGTGTCTCAACTGCCTGAAGTCACACTTCGTCAATGCTTGTCGATCAACTTTCAATTGTAATGTTTGCCAAGGACATAATCACACTCTTCTACACCGAGACAACAAGAGTGCGCCTTCTTCAGGAAATCAGTCGCCGTCTACTCCGACATCTTCATCCACTGCGGCCTCATCGCCAAGCCAACCTACTCAAACATCGTCGAGCGTATCTGCTCATACCGTAAACGCTATAACTCCTGTATCTCGGTCAATAATCGTTCCTACTGCAAGATTATTTATCACGGTCAATCTAAGGAAAAGTGCAGTTCGAGCACTTATTGACCCATGCTCGGAAGCATTGTTCATTTCCAAAAGTCTTGCACAACGATTACGACTGCCTCGACTGTTGGTATTTGTACCTGTCACTAGCGTTGGTTCACATCTCCGCTTAATGATGAAAAGTAATGGGAAATCCAAGCACTTATTCTACCTAAGATAATAAAATATATTCCATCATCTCGAATCGTTAACTCTACGCTTTCGTTTATGGGTGAGTTATGCCTCGCAGATCTTCACATCGAATCTGGAGATCGAATCGAGATGATCTTAGGAGCGGTCGCATACCCTCAACTTATTGAAGATGGTTTACGCAAAAGCTGAAACGGCCTGTTAATCGCCCTGACTACAAGTTTAGGTTAGATCTTGACTGGGTCTACAACTACAACGTCTGAAGATAAAAAAACCGCAGATTTCTAGTCTACAATGCATCCTCGACAAGAATCTCTCGTCACTTGTCGAACGATTTTGGCAACAAGAAGAGACTACCTCGCCAAAATTTACTCCTTATTGAGCCGATGAATTAGACTGCGAGAATCACTTCGTCGGTACGCACAAACGAGACGAACACGGCAGATATAATGTTTGTTTGCCCTTCAATTCAAAACTCGCACAACTAGGCAATTCTTATCAACCATGCAAACAATTCAGCGCACCGAAAAGCGATTCACGTCCAATCCTCAACTTGAAATTCAATATACGAAGTTCATGGTGGATTATCTATCTTCAATTCACATGAAAGAAGTTACATCGAATTATTCTTCACCTAATTCGTGTTTTTTCTGCCTCATCATGGCGTGTTTAAGACTCATGGTGACACATCAAAGTTACGAGAAGACATTGAAGAAGTTTGTAGTGAAAGTAATAATGATGATGAAAATTAGGAAGAGTATGTACAGACAGAAAAAGATGCCAGAATACGGACATTTAATCAAGATGTTTGAAATAAAATGAATTTATCGCTCGGTGATATGTATATATGTAAAGTATATAATATCGGTCTCTCCGAACTAAATGCTTTACTTTAGAATAAACCAGGCCTATCGTACTCTTTGTCCACTATGATTGGTGGAATTTCCCAGAGCACGGACTTTTAAAATAATTAAAGGCGTTTCGTCCTCGATCTCCAGCTTGGACTCCTTAGTAAGGAACTGGAGATCTCACCTTAGACGCCTGTCGCAAGATGAACCGCGACGCCAGCAAGATGTTCTGCAGCTATATATATATAGAAAAGAGACGACGATCTTTCCAACGAGTGTAGAGAGATAGTCGTCTCTATCTGTTGGTGGGAAAAACCACCAGCCAGAGTGCGACGTATTAGACCGAGTCGCAAGTTATTTGAAGTAAAATGAATTTATCGTTCTAAAGTAAAGCATTTAGTTCGGAGAGACCGATATTACATTTTGTTTCAAATAACTTGCGACTCGGTCTAATACGTCGCACTCTGGCTGGTGGTTTTTCCCAGTAGGTTCTCGTAGGAGAGATCGTCGTCTCTTTTTTATATATATAGCCGCAGAACATCTTGCTGGCGTCACGGTTCATCTTGCGATAGGCGTCTAAGGTGAGATCTTCAGTTTCTTACTGAGGAGTCCAAGCTGGAGATCAAGGACAAAACGCCTTTAATTATTTTAAAAGGCCGTGCTCTGGAAAATTCAACCAACCATAGTGGACAAAGAGTACGATAAGCCTGCTTTATTCTAAAGTAAAGCATTTAGTTCGGAGAAACCGATATTATATTTTTAATCAAGATGATTTGAATGATTTAATCAGAGACCTTTGGGTTGCCGAAAGATGGAGCAGAATTGCTAGCTTCAAAACTAAAAGAAAGAAACATGCTGTCCAAAGGAACGAAAGTTTACTTTTATCGTAACAGAGTTGAATCTTTCCGAAATTACTTTATTGAAGAAGGAGACTTGGTGTATTGCAATTATGTTTATGGTCTCATGAATGAGTTAAAAGAGAATGTACACATACCCAATGATTGGAGGCTGTTCATAGATTGCTCTAAACGAAGCCTCAAAGCAGTGTTGTTACATAATACAAATGTGTATGCTCCTGTACCCGTAGCCCATTCGGTAACGCTGCAGGAAACATGAAAATATCGAGATAGTTTTGAATAAGATTAAATACACAGAACACAAATGGCAGATTTGTGGGAATCTTATGATACTCGCACTAATTCTAGGTCAGCAATCTGGTTTTACGAAGTTTCCATGCTTTCTGTGCCTGTGGGACAGTCGAGATCGCGGTAGTCATTATACTAAAAAAGATTGGCCAGCTCGAGTACAATGCTAACTGGATCTATGAACATCATAAACGAACCCTTGGTTGAGCCTTCAAAGATTCTCCTTCCTCTTTTGCATATAAAACTTGATTTAATGAAACAATATGTAAAAGCTTTGGATAAGGAAGGACAATGATTCACTTACTTGGTTAAACAGTTTCCAGCTTTATCTAGTGAAAATTGAAAGAAGGTATCTTTGATGGACCTCAAATTTGTAAGTTGCTAAGAGATTAATCATTCGTTAACACAGTGCCCGACAAAGAACGAGCTGTTAAGCTTTAAAAGCGCAGTTGAAAATTTTTTTGGTAATCACAAGAGTGGAAACTATAGGGAACTGGTAGTCGAAATGCTCATAAACTATTAGAAATTAGGCTGTTCTTGAGGAATCTTATATAATATAAAAGAAATGGAAAGACGTTATTAGCGTAGGTGGAATGCATATATGATGGCTGACTACTGTTGGATATTAAAAAGAAAGAACACTGACAATAGTAAAAAGTGTAAACGTAATCCACTTCTTAGGTCATTTGAGGATAAAAGAGTACGGAAGGGCAGATTGTCTTAGGTTATGGATTTATCGCTTTATAAGATAATCGAATTATTGGGTAATAGGGTTATTGAGGTAAGGCCTTGAGGTATCTAAGGGTCGTGGGATCGAGTCATTTTGAAATTTACGATATAGTTTTACAGATAAAGTAATGCATTAGATGGCTTTGGTGCATTTTCAATTATGCGATACATTTTCTGAATTTGACTTTGGCCTGACCTTGACCCTAACATGACCGGGTCAAATGGCCCACGGATTCGTATTCAGCGACCCTAAAAACATGTAGATATACTGGTTCACTTTATTTGCGGTGTATTTTCTGAATTTGACCTTGGCCTGACCTTGACCCTGACGTGACTGGGTCAAATGGTCTACGGATTCGTATTCAGTGACCCTAAAAACATATTGATACTCTGGTTTACTAAAGCTGATAAATCGATCATTACGTACGGGTCATTTCACGTCAACTAGTAGGATCAAAATTTTAAAATGCACCAAATTTTGGACACAAAACAGAAAGGTAATCCAGATAACAGAAAAAAATTTTTAGGTGCCAACATAATTTGCTTAAAAGTTGTTCTAACCTCAAAAGTGAGTTATTTCACATTGTTTTTTTCAAGAATAGTTGATTTTACAGCTTTTTATCTCAAAATATATCAACTTTTACTACATGACATTATATGTAACATTGGTTGCTGGATTTCTCTAGAATTTATCCTTTCAGGTTATAATTATTAATCTCAAGGTCGATAACTTATAAAGTTCAACTCAACATTGATGTTTAAAATAAGGCGACCACGCCATAGTCGAATTTTTTATCCTGAAGTCTAATAAAACGCTTAAAGCAATATTATTCAATATTAAGCAATATTATAGCTTATAGCAATATCTTTCTATTGGTATGTAGCTTGTAATTGGTCTAAAAGGCTATCAAAAGTTATTGCATTTTAAAAAAACTACCAAAAATTTTCAAAAATTTACATGTTAAAGTCTATTTAAATATTTGATAACTTTTTGTATTTTTTTAAAATACCGTAACTTTTTACAGGTTTACTAGCCAATTACAAGTTATAAACTATTACAAAGGTATTGCTTTCAGTTATTTTTTAGACTTTTGAATAAAAAAATTCAATTGTGGCGTGGTCGCCTTATTTTAAACCTCATTATTGACTTGTTCTTTATAAGTCATTGACCTTGAGATTAATAACTCTCATCCGAAAGGATAATTTCTAGAGATAATTAGCAACAAATATTACATATAATGGTATAAATGTTGATAAATTTTGAGATAAATAGCGGTAAACGTAGCTGGTGTTGAAAAAAACTTTAGAAATACTCACGTTTTTAGGTTCGAATAACTTTTGAATAAATAGATTCCAGTTTGTAAAATTCTTTTTCTGATGATTATGATTAATCGTAACATATTTGTAAAGGTAGTTCATTGTTTTAAGTTTATTTGGTGTTGGTATTATCTTATAATCTGCTTCTAAAATGGTTTTGTCTTGTGATTTAATAAATTAGCCTAATGAGGTTGGCATACCAAGTTAACGAAATGTCGAATAATAAAAAGCAGAATTTTAGGAAAATGGTCATCTTTTTTCCTATCATTGTCCTCCTCCAAATCGACATGGAAATTAACATTCGTATAAGCGAATGATTCCGCTAAATCCTAGAAATGCTTATCACTGCTCATTGACTAAATGCTCACTACGCATCTATTTCCAATCATGCACTTCCGATGACTGTTGATCTCTTTACATCTATTCTTTCTAACTCATGTCGATTAAGTCTTAGATTACCCTTGTTTTGTTGCTGTACAATCACTGTTGAAGGAGTTCAGCGCACAATATTTAGGGTGTCCTTTAAGACTGTAGGTATTAATGGAAGTTCCACTAAAATGATTTAGTTACTCGAGCGCCACCTAGCTTTATATCTAACAAATTTGTTTAATGTTATGTTCTTAATCAGCTGTGTTTCGAAATACTGCAAGAAAATTGTTATTCCCTTTGAATAACCCGAACAGAATGGAGTCATGTAAGTTCGATACAAGGTCACTTGCGCAGAACTTAGGAAGTTTTCAAAAAATTTTCAACGGCTGGTTCATGTTCAGTTTTCGGGATAATTTACCTCTTCATTCAGCCTTTACCTCGCGTATTATACTGAGCATTGCCTCGATAGTCATAGTTGGCTTGGACCACTGAAGGGAACAAGCCTGAGTGAAAATTGAAAAACGATATTCAATTTTAATAATTAATAATTTTTTTATAACCATTGAAAACATTTCTTAATTTTTAAACAAATTATATTATATTTTGTATATTTTGGTAGTTTCCACGTACACCTTTTTACAGGTTTTTACGTATCCCCTACACCTTTATTCCATTTCCAATTTTACCCCCTCTTTACCCCACCTTCACGCATTCGCCCGGGGTTATGCCCGTGGAGAGAGGGAAAACCTGTGGCCAAACCCGTTGGGATAAATGCCATTTAGGAAAACCTCCTCCGAGAAGGGCGGTGTATTCGAGAACAATTCTGTTTGGATGGCAAGGTCACATTGCGTAGACTTTAACACCGAAACCGAATGCCTCACACCTCCCGCTCACGTTGTGGAATGTGAAAAAACACCTAACCGATCATTTAAGCTAAGCCCGAGAACGGTCACCCATCCAAGTGCCAACCGCGCTCGATGCTGCTTAACTTTCATGAGCGGCCGAGGTGCGCTTCCGCCACTCCGCCACCGTGTCGGTTAACAAATTATATTATAATTTTTTATTTAAAATTTTTTTACTAATTTATATGTCACATAACTATTTAATTTAATTATGAGACTCTGTACTTTGATTTTTTTCCATAATGGACTTACCGCAGGATATCCCAGGCACCATTTCATCGATTAGGCTAAAATTTTAACAGTAACTTTTAAATATGCTTTTACTCCACTTAAGTGAAACAGACTGTGTTAAAATTGTAATACAAAAATTATTCTTACCAAATTATTTTAAAAATTGAAAAATTGTATAAAAAACAGCTTAGTCATTTTTTTAAAGAAATATTGAGACTTTTATTGAAATTATGTTGCAATCAAATGGATTAAAATCATATTTAAAAGTTACTGATAAAATTACAGTCTATTTGATTAAGTGGCGGCTGGAATGTCCTGCGGTAAGTCCATTATAGAAAAAAATCAGAGTACGGAGTCTCATAATTAAATAAGATAGTTATGTGACACATAAATTGGCCAAAAATTTTAAATAAATGTTAATAATAATATTTTTTGTTTAAAAAATTAATAAATGTTTTCCATTGTTATAAAAAATATTATTAATTGTTAAAATTAAATATTGGTTTTTCAATTTTAACCCAGGCCTGTCACCTTAAATTATAAAAACGAGCTCAAGTCGCTAGAAGTTGGATATCTCCCACCTTCGATTGATATGAACAGGTACTATCGATCTCGCAACGGGTACATGGTATTTAACACTCGCTACGTTATTATAAAAGAGCACTATCCTGAAAGCTCAGAAAGAACTTATAAGGGAAGTTCTTGACTACCGGGAAATGGATTTTATTCTAACCTTGCCAAATCCAAGTTATTATTTGACAATGGCCACTTTTACGAAAATTATTCGACATCTAACAAGATTTTCATAAAAATTACTTTCATTTTGATCGCTTATAATCCGAAACCGAATATTGATAGGAACTCAAACCAAAAACTGAAAGATAGCTGAGTTCAAGTAGATATGGTTTGAAAAAAAGCTTAAATTGCTCATTTTAGAGCAAAGTTATGAAGAAAATAAGAAATTAAAGAATTTTAGGCCAAAAGAAAAAATAAATTTTTTATATTAAATTTTGGTCAAAATGTCTTTAACTCCTTTTTTTTATATCTTTGTTCCAAATTAAGAAATTTGAGCTTCTTTTTTAAATCATATCTACTTGAACTTAACTGTCTTTTAGTTTTTGGTTTGAGTTCCTTTCAATATTCGCTTTCAAGTTATAAGCAATCAAAGTGGAAGTAATTTTCAATGAAATTAATGTTAGATATCGAATAACTTACGTAAAAGTGGTCATTGGCAAGTAATAACTTAAGTTTCTTCATATCTTTATATTACAAAAGACATATCAGCGTTAGGATAAGATTCATTTCCCGGATGTCAAGAACTTCCCTCGATTTTTCCGCATTTTGACTATGCGTGTGCAGTTTACAATAATATCGACCTGTGATGACCAAACTTAGAATTTTAAGTGTATAGACTATATACCCGTATCAGTAGGACGGTAAAACACTGTATATGATATTCGTGTATGTCAGTCTACTCATACTTTTCGCGTGCTACAGTTAACTCTGCCGATTTGCGTATGGCACAACTCTTACTTCCGAGCGCGCAGCACGGACCTTTACCATTCCCATTAGCTACCTGATTGGTAACTCGATTACCATTATACCCTCCTTCCAGATTTGGCATGCCCCGTTTAACGGACTCTGACTCTACAAAGAACCTAAATTATAAGCACGATCTTATGTTATGGATGATTGTGGCATAGTAAGGTTCTGGGAAGCGGGCTAAATTTTTATGGGCTCTCTTTTGACTGAGTCAGATCAATAGAACAGTAAAGACCGTAAAGGGGTGTGACATTTTCTGGACGGGTATCTGATGGTACGCTGAGTTTATGTCCAGAGTATCGATTGTGACGGAAATCGTCACACACTCTATTCACGACGAATAGAATATTTAAATTCGCGAATTGTGGGTCGTCGGAGCCTTTCGTATGTTAAGACCAACCGACGACACTTGTTTGTTTCATCTACGAGTGTACAATTACGCGCGCGAATATACGTAGGGATGAGAGCGCGAGAGAGTGTGTATGTGTTTCCCCACTCTCATCCCTTTTTCGGGAAATTAGGCAATTGCCTAATAAGTGTGTAATAATCCGTCGATCAAGAAGGATTATTGTTTTTACGGTGATCGCGTGCTGCTCGTGAGTGCTGAAAGCGCGCCCCCCCCCCTCTCCTGCATTAAGCTCTGTGAACGGATGTTCCGGAGCAGGGCTAAGTGCGGAGACCCGGGTGGTCGTACACGTTTGTCCCGTGAGGTGTGTATGTGTGTGTTTAAGGACGGGGTAGTGCGCGAGTGAGACGCGGACCGCCAGGAGCTTGCCACGACAAGGGCCGCCTTCACCGCCTCAACTAGAGGTTGTCTCCTTGTCCAGGAGGTCGACCACTCGCCGAGGATCGGCTGGGCGATCCCCGAGGAGCGTCACCGGTAAGTGGTCTATCACTATCATGACCCTCCCCCCCCTCCTTGTGTGAGTGTGTACGTCGGGAGTGTGTTCGGGTACGACGGCACTCGAACAGCGGTTCCTGGAAGTGAAACCTGTCGCAGGCGAGAATCTCGATCCGACAGGTTTCCCGGGACTTCCGCCCGCGCGTTCTATATTGTCGGGCATACGGCCCGGATGGCCATTTTGTTAAATTATAATAAAATAAACATTTCTTTTATTTTTATTTTAATTAATTTTGTGTATTTATTGTGTTCTCCCCGCTCCCGCTGACATTCTATTAATTTACAATAATCGTGTCGAGGCAAGGAGGATCGCCCGAATCCGTTCGTCCCAGCGAACTTGTGTTCCTGGCGACAGCCCGCAGTTCGCGATAAACAAATTAAATAATTGTGTGCGCGGTATTGGGCAACGCGGCCCAACGGTCTTTATTAATTATAAAAATTAATTAATTTGATCAGGTACGCGAATACCACGTCAGAAACGGCGACCGTGACAGGACGTTCGGTTTCGTCCTCACCGATTTTAAATTAAAATAAAAGTGTCTGCCATCTTTTCGCGCGCGAGCAGTGTCGCGGCGAAACGTGAGCGGGTTGAGTTTGTGTGAGAGATAGATAGATAGATAGATACTTTATTGGGTTATTAGGGTAGAAACCCTGTTAACACAAAATTACATACAATATAGATGATACGGAATATAAAAAATACAAAAATTATACATGATAATAAAAAACATAAGGATGGTATAACAAAAACAAAAAATAAATAATATAATAACGTGAGTAAAAACGCAGTATAAGGACGCAGCGGAATAAAATAAATATGTATAAACAATAAAAGTAAAAACAATAAAAGTATAAAAATGATAAAAATAACAAAGTGTAATAACGGAAGATGTATAAAAACAGTGTAAAAAATATAAACAAGAAAACAGATAAATAACAATAAAAAAGAGCGCAACGCTTATATAATAACGTGAGTAAAAACGCAGTATAAAGACGCATATGTATAAGCAATAAAAGTAAAAATAATAAAAATATAAAAATGATAAAAATAACAAAGTGTAAAAACGAAAGATGTATAAAAACAGTGTAAAAAATGAACAAGAAAACAGATAAATAACAATAAATAAATAAGAGCGCAGCGCAATAAAATAACAATAACAAAAACAAAATAGAATTAAGCAATCTACAGCTAATCAGTCTTCGCTCGTCTCGCTAAATTGGGAACGGATTAACCCCTCAGTCGCGACTCTCCCCTCCCAGGCCGCGGAGTCGAGACTAAGAAGATGAGAGAAGGCAAGTTTTTTGAATGAGTTTATGTTAGATGGATCAAACAACATGATAGGAAGTGAATTTAAAAATTTAGATGCAGTGATTATGAAAGATTTATGGAGCGATTCAGTACGAGGTGGAAGATATGTCAATGGTTTAGGAGGATGACGAGATGAAGTACGAGAGAGAGAGAGAGAGAGAGAGAGTTGTACGAGTTAGTGTGAGAGTGAGCGAGCGACACAGCGTGTGAGACGCGTCTCTATACCGGAGTATTTCTCCTCTTGCTCGGGTATCCGAGGAGAGGTGTACACCGATATATCGGGAGAGAGTTCGCGCGCGACCGTGTTCGGACGGAGTCGGAAGCGCCTGATTTCACAGAGATCGCTCTCTCCCGATCGCAAGCTTGACGGGAGATCTTTGCCTAGCTTGTATGGACGCGGCAAAGTAGGGAGAGAGTAGCTTGCGCCGCGGATCGCGGACAGCGATAATCCCCCTCGAACAGCGCACAGGAAAGACTTCGCGAGAGCCGATCATCATCGGCTCTCTCCGATTGCGCCCGCGAGTGGGAGTGAGAGAGAGAATCCCTAGTCGCGGGGAATCGGAGTTAGGTGCTAGACGGGCTATACGGTGTGTGAGTGAGAGAGATAGCGCGATCGCCTAGCCCTTTCGCGTGAATAGTCTTCGCAGCTGGTTTCGCCGAGAGAAGCCACTGTAGCGAATAATTTTTTTTTGCTTTAATAAAATAAATTCGTTCCCGTGCAGAATCTATTTTATTGTTGGTGTGAGAGTGTGTTAAAATAGATTCTTTCGGGAGAGGTAGCTGCCCCACCCCCCTCCCTTTTAATGAAAATTATATTAATTGTTTTTCTTTATATACGGGACGCGGCAATTTAATTGTTATTTTATTACGTGTTCGAGAGCGAAATTTCTTTGTTGCTTTTTCCCCTCCCTGACCCAAATATATTATAATATAGTAATTGTGACGATGTGCTTACATCACATGTCACTGTGATATATTATTCTACGTTATAATAAGTGGCACTATTCGAGCAAGCCACAAGATGCTCGGAGAGAGGAGGCACACACACACTATTCCTTCGAGTAAACCTCCAGCACCAGTCCTACTCCTTGGAATTGATTCCCCTTGATCCTTGGATCCAGCACCATGCTAAGAAACCGTAGACTAGCAGTAGAGGCTGTGAGGTCCGATAGCTCTCCCAGGTTACACATGAAGTGGTCTCGCTCTAACATCCAGGTCCTCGCTCCAGCCTAGCACCGAGTACCTGTAAAAGATAATTAGTGAATTACCTAATTTAAGAGATAAGAAGAAGGACGGAGAAACTGCGACAACATGCAGTTCTCCCTGGGAATATAAGGAGGCCCAGGAGATATTTAGCCCTAGTGTTTACACTAGGTTAGAGGTTAGGAACACCTCAAACAATAATACTACTGCTGCGGAAACCGCCGCACTTACCCACGATATCCTTGAGGGAAAGTCTTCTCCGTAAGCACTAGTATTGAACCAGCATCTCAGCCAACCAGAGGAAGTCCCGCAGGCATACAGGTCACCGTTAAAACTGCACCTAGAAGTCTCAAACACACGGCCGAATTAGCCTAACCAATTACACTTAAGGAACGATTGAATTGTTACCTGACACCAAAACCTCCTGCAGCACCAACCTCCAGCATCCTGAATATGTCCCACCGAACACCCGAACTCCAGCACCACTATTCATGTTGATCCGCGAATGTCAACACGGAGATTTAGTACCGAACGGTCGATGCGAATTACCGACCGCGTGTAGCCGCTGTAAACGCGAACCTGCGCGCGCGTTCGAGAGGCCCAGCATAGCTCTCGCTCGGCCGCGAAGTCGAGAGTAGCGACGAGTGCGCAGCGTCTTCGTGCAGGGCTCGCTCTGAGACGAAACGAGCTGTCGTGAGAGCAGAGCTTCCCGAACGGTGTACGGTACGAGCCGTATAGAGATTTTGCGAACCACAAACGTATAGTTAATATCCGCCCTGCGTGAGAGATTGAGATTTATCTTGGAGACGATTCTCCTGGTGTGTAGATGAGTTTCGCCTCAAGTTCTCCAGCTCCCTTTTCGTGCAAGTGTGTGTGTGTGCTCGTCGCGTCAAACCGCGTTACTTTGATCGCGAAAATCGGCGAGTACATTTTAAGCCGTGACTGGCAAACGGCAAATTGTAAACAAACCTATCGGGTTTCGTAATATTAAATAAAAACTCGTTTGAACTCTTATAAATTAAGTGCGAGTGTTTTATTCATTTATTTTGCGACCTCCGCCTTAAACCCCAGCGGAAGCGTCACATGGCGACCGTGACTTTTGCGATAATTTTATAATCGCGGACTTGGGATTTCTTTGTTCATCCGCCATATTGCACACACACACGAGGAAAGGTCGGAAGTGGTTTTGGACGGCCATATTTAATTCCGACCACGTGGAATTATAAATTGTTTTTATAATTAATTAATACGATTATAAATAAGGATCTATATTGTTAATATGGATAACAAAATCTACGAAATTCGGTGAGTTTCTCATGCTTGTTTGGCTTTGTAATTTCCTTATATATATCATATTATAACTGCATTAATAGGACTTGTATCTTAAATCGATAGCTACAGTTAAATTCAATTAATAAGTTTTCATGGTGACTACAAAAATGTTATCATCAGTTTAAATTAATAATAATAAAATTTGATAAATTAAATACTGGATAAAATAATTTTATAAATATCTTATTCAGTTAAATAGGAAGTGAACACTATATATATAGCTTTTTCTCCTTCTCGCATAAGTTACGTTCTCTACCATTATAATAAAAGGAAATAGTGAATTTCTCTAATTATTAATATTAAAGTTATTGATTAATAAGTAAATAACAATAATAAATAACATTTGTACCTTTAAAATATCTTTTGAAATAATAAAATGATTTTAGTTAAAATTTGAAAATTCTCTAAAACTTTTTTATACTAAAATTGTGAATATCAATAAAGTTGTAAATTTTCCTTTATATATACATTAATTGAGTCACTTTAGACCTGAATCCACCATAATAATATTAAAATTAATTTATTTTCACCATTAAAATTGAACCTCAAATATAGAGAACGATAGCTGACCATCAATATATATGCATACATATTATCTACTTGTACCATTTGTAATAGCATTTTACAGTATATACAAATTTTGTAATTAATGTTTACTGTATTATTATCATTTATTAGTATTTATAACTTCTTACGAGTCAAATCTTCCTCAAGCACCATCCTAATACGTACTCTAGCACCATATACCTTAATATAACTATATACCCACTCGACTAAGACGTTCTCGCTACTCATAGTAACCCCAAGCTTGTTAAATGAACTTTTCTTTGCAATTTATTGCATGAATTGTTAATAACAATTGGCTAGTGTTTCTAAGGTGTTAGAACACACAAGTTATATAGAAATATTGTAAAGGTAAGCTACATACTCTGATGCATATGAAGCTATACCTTACAACGAGCGCGAGTGACGATCGGAAAAGCTGGTAGGTGATCGGGAAAGCCCGCGCGTAAGGACTAATAATGGTCCGACGCGCAAGCTGACTGAGGAGAGTATGTAGAGAGTTTATGCGAGTCATCGAAGAAAGACACGTGGTCGGTAACGCCTTCCTTGCTAATTCGTGGCAAGAGAAAAAGAATCATTATCGCGGATTCTTGCTCGGGTTCTGGGTTTCGCGCCGTGAAGAGTGAGTAATTCGGTGGAGTGAGCGTGCTGGTGTTAAGTGCACAGCTTCAGCGACTCCCAGGAACCTGCGAGGACGGCGAATTTGCCGCGCGCGAGAGCCCGACGAAGAGAGGGGAAACAGGCGAAGTCGAACGCATCGACGGGGAGAATCGAGATTCAAGGTACGTGGTGCACCACTCGCGAGCCGCCGAAGCCGTAAAGACTCTCTCTTTGCGGCTATATCTTTAAGTTAGGAATCGGCGGATTTTGCCCGCGCGCGACGGCGAGGAAGCTAACGGGCGACCGCGTACGCGTGCTAGAAAGAGAGAAAGTGCGAGTAACCCCGGTCGTTACACCTCGTCGCGAGACCTCACGCGGCCTATATTCCTTATTCTATGTAATCAATGTCCGAGTACGAGTTTAGTTGTTGATTACCGGCGTACATTATCCCCGTTATCCCGAAAACCCCCTCTCCGTTTTAGGAGCGGCCGAGGTAAACTTACCACGAATTTATCCCTCTTATTCGCGGTCCTTTTCAGCTCACATCGTTTTAGCTGTACAAAGACGCGAGATCGGCAAGTGAGCTCGCGGTTGTTAACGAACATCGCAACGGTAGGTCGTGTGCGAGGTTCACTGATTTGAATCCTCCGCGCACTCTCGGAGCACCGCCTAGGGAGTATAACTAGGCAGTGCCGTAACAACTGATCCCTTTACCCCTACCAACGCGAGAGATTATACCCCGTTACAATATATATATATATAAAAATATAATTTTGAGTTTTCTTTCGCTTTGCTTTATTATATTTCATTGTGAATGTAATTAACAGCTAATACTGACCAGGAGGGGTTCCACCTTTCGGGAAACAGATTTTGTTGCAATTTTGAGAGCTGTTTTCTGGTACCCAAATATGAAAGAATTCATATGAAATTCAATCTCATAGGCTGTTTGACGAAAGTTATACGCAGTTAACGAAAAATTGTGAAAAAAATATGTTTAAACTTAATCGCCAATAACTCGGAAAGAAATATACGCAGATACTCAAACTTAAATCCATTAAATAGTTGAGATCAAGTAGATATAGTTTAAAAAAAAGAAGCTCAAATATCTCAATTTGGACAAAAGTTATGTAAAAAATAAGAATTAGATAAAATTTTAACGAAAATTTAGTATTAAAATTTGACATACTTTTTAAGCAAATATTTCGTCTAATTCTTATTTTTTCCATAACTTTTGTCCAAATTGAGATATTTGAGCTTCTTTTTTTCAAACTATATCTACTTGATCTCAAATTTTAAGTGGATTTAAGTTTGAGTATCTGCGTACATTTCTTTCCGAGTTATTGGCGATTAAGCTTAAACATATTTTTTTCACCATTTTTCGTTAACTGCGTATAACTTTCGTCAAACAGCCTATGAGATTGAATTTCATATGAATTCTTTCATATTTGGGTACCAAAAAATAGCTCTCAAAGTTGCAACAAAATTTATTTCCCGGAAGGTGGAACCCCTCCTTGTGAGTTTTTGCTTTTAATATTTAGTTAGTGACTACAAAGATACCTAAATAACATGTTGTTTATGGTTGATAAATAATTTGTGTTTTATCTTTAGAAATAAATATAAAGCATATTGAGCTACGTTTTTTTTAAGAATAACTGGAAGTACCCCTGTTTAAGTAATTATTACCGAATATACACAAATAAATTTTTTTTTTATTTTATTACCACTATTTAAATTTGTATTAAACTCGTTGCGTAAATTTAAAATGGCGTCAGGAAATTGGAGTTTAACACTTCAGACATTAACGGACGAAGACTTGAATAACATGAATATGGAGGAAGGTATTAGTCGTATCAAACAAAATGTACATCAACTATCATATAACGAAGTCGTTCAATTTGCAAACGTCAAAAATTTAACATCTTCAGACTCAATTGGTAACATAAGAAATCGATTTGAGAGATACGAAATCAGAAGATTTTATGGAATAATCGCAGCCGAGTGGGATGCCAGCATCGATGAAGCCGATTATGTATCATTGGATCGTTCGGAAGGAAATTTCTTGGACTTAACACAGCTAATATCTAGACATGTAACAGGGCTGTCAAGGGACATAGCCGACATGCAAACAAGGAATACGGAGATAAGCAAAGAAAGCAATAACCGACAATACCTGCTAGTTCCAACAAGTCAGCAGGGAACTAACCCTCAACTTCAACCTCAACTACCAGCAGGACAGTCAATAGGACGATATCAAGATCCAATATCTCCAAGAAACTCGTATTCTCATACACCAATAATCGAGGAAGATGTAAATACACTGCAACCAGCAAATATTATCTCACAGCCTACTAATAATAGATTAGACGTAATTTTCCCGTTACCGACATCAACATCGGAACTCCTCCAACCCCCACTAGATTTATCCAGACTCCAAAACACTTTAATTATCCCACCCTGTGCCCAATCTACACAACACCCAGCGTTACCTGTCAATAGAACGACAACGGCAGAAGCAAGTAAAAATATGGATCTAACTGACCCGATAGAGATTCACAGAGACCGTAGTCAAGACATGTTAGCGAAAGACGGCCAAAGAGATCCGAGAACATATGACCAGACATCCTATCTGCAATATAGAGGTGTTGTCGTAAGAAATAGCACATCAAACCCGAGAAGTCAACACATAGCACAATCGGATCCAATATATACGGAAGCGCTACATGGCACGGAAGTATCTAACAGAACACAAGGAGTAAGGTTCAGCTTAGAACATATGGGTAGAGGAGACCACCTAATTCCGGCACCGAGAGTAAGATCGCCTCCACTAGAAAGGATTAACGACAATAGAAATGAACCATATATTGCTCCACAACACGAACCCATCCAGCACCAACACTATTATAACACCCCACCAACGTATGAAGTCCCTTCTATCCCGAATTATAACATAAATTTTCCCCCTGTCGAGCACCAACATCTTACCTATAACTTACCCCATCAAAGAAATATACAGTATACAAGGCGTCAAGAATCGTCCTTTGATAATCCCACATTCCAACGGGATAAGCGAGTTAGTGAAATCTTGAAACAATGGCATATAGAATTTAAAGGAGTAAAGAGAAATGACCCAGAATCTTCCCTAACCAATCTAGACGAATGTATTAGAAGATATCAACTAACAATAGACGATATAGCTCGATCTCTGCCAGCTATTCTGGATGAAGAAGTATGGTGTTGGTTTCGTAGAGAAAATAGGAATTGGGTAACATACAAAGATTTTGTTAATGCATTTAGAATACAATACTGCAGAGAAGATATGCAACACCAATTACGCAAAAGAATTGGTATCAAAACACAAGGTCCATTTGAAGACATATCGACGTATTTATCCAAATTTAGAAATCTCTTGGATCAGCTACAACCACCAATGTCTATGAAAGAACAATTAGATCTAACATATGGAATTGCAGATATTAGGGAAAAAGGAAGAAGCAAGGAAACGTCAAGATAAATAATATCGCCCACCTCCAATGGAAGAGGATGAACCCTTTTTCAGTTTAGCATATGAACCCAGTAAGCCTAAACAATGGAGCAAAATAGCTGCAATAAACCCAAAAAGGAAAGAAACGGTGATACCAGTAAAGTCGACGATGACAGCAGCTATCCAGCAACCTCCAGCACCACGAAAAACCCATTTTACCCCGTCCTATAATATAATACAAGTTGAAAACTGTGCGAAATTCCCTGAAACGGACAATAGAACTGTTAAACGATTAAACGATAGGTTTAAACAATCACTTACGCTGCAACCAAATAAGACCTACCAATCAAATAGAACTAAAACCGCAAGCACTAATAAAAATACTATTAAGACGAAAAGTCAAGGAATTAGCAAATGCTATACATGCGGAGTCGAGGGACATAGGTCTGATGACTGTCCAGACAATGGTTGTAGAGGTTGTGGTAAAAGTAATACATTAAGACGCGATTGCACCAATTGTAGAGTCTCCAAATGGGCGGGAAACGAAAGGCGGAGGAGACAATAAGGGTCAATGTGTCCTCCTTAGAAATAATTGGTAAAAATGACCCTAGGGAATTTTCTTCTCCAGCACCACCTAGTAAAAGAATGAAAACAGTTCTGGATAAACTTGGACTTGGATTAGTAACTGAACGTTTGAAAACGTATGGTATTCAGCAGACCACTATTCCCCCCTATAGGCCTCAGGCAAACCCGGTTGAAAGAGTAAATCGTAATCTGAAACCCATGATTAATAGCTTCCTAGAGGAAGATCATAAAGAATGGGATCTCCACTTAAAGGAATTTTGTTTTACTTTAAACACAATGATTCACTCTTCTCTTAAAATGACGCCCGCGTTCATGAATTTCGGTAGAAATCCTGAACCTTCAGTCCTAATCCGGAAACACCTAGAGAAACCTACTCCTCTCCTTCCTAATGACTCAGAGAAATGGTCAGATCGTATGAAAAGACTACCAGCTCTTCACGATCTAGTTAAAAACCATATAGAAAAGGCATCAGCTCGTCAAGCAAAATATTATAATAGAAATAGAAGAGACATTACTTATCAAATCGGGGATAAGGTATTACGGAAAAACCATGTACTATCATCTGCAGAAGGAAATTTTGCAGCCAAACATGCACCGAAATATGTAGGCCCGACTACTGTGGTTGAAATCCGTTCACCAACAGTATACGTAGTACAAGACGACATTACCGGAAAACGTACCGAAATATCAATTGAGGATCTTAAACGATACATAGCACCCCGTAGAGTCGTTTCCAAAAATTTTAATTCTATTTCAGAAAATATTAAATTTAACTATGTCATTTTAGTATGTAAGTATATTATGCAATTTTAGTATATAAGTCTTAGATACTTTAGTATCATGCCAGCTCCACCAACAGATATGTGCATTATATCTCTGTGGGGAATTCTATGTAATTCTAAGGAATTCTATGTATTTCTGATACTGGTTAATAAATAAATAAATAAATAAAATGCAACGAGCAAACAGCTTCTAGAGAGGAAAGGGAGGAAGAGGAAGAGCGACGACCATCAGACGCCCAGTGATGGGAGAAGCTCCTCTATTTCCCCTACCCCAGAACATCGCACCTATGCCAAAACCCCATCCAGCACCATCACAAACAACAACCCCTCCAGCACCACAACATCCAAAACCAACCCCTCCAGCAGAACCCAAGGAATCGGAACAAGTCCCGACATACCGATACAGAGGGTACGTGCCGTACCGGGCAAACGTGGGAGACAGTCAAGGAGAGTGCACCTTCCTGAAGAACCGAGTGTTCGTAAAATGGAAGACCCTCCTTGACCATTGGGAAGAGGACGAGGACCGACAAGGAAATCGGAAGTGGGGAAGAACCCAAACGTAGGGGCAGGCCACGGAAAACCGTTGGCACCGCAGGAGATCTTGCGGCCTGTGGGCGCATCCAGCACGGACAATACGTCTCCTCCATCACCATCATCAATCCCGTCCCCACTTAAGGGGGTGCCATAGTGAAAAACTATCGAAGAAGCGTCGGTAATGTAGTAAGCTGCAATGTACTAGTAGCGCCATCATCCGTTGAAAAATTATATTAATTTATAACCTCACAGTAGATGGCGCCAATAGTACATTCCAGCTATCATATTCATTCACAAATAACCTTTGTAGATTGCATTATTTAACATAAAATATGAGACGATGCAGGAATATTTTAATCACAATTTTTACAATAAACTTTTTGACAACAATTGCTATCCACTTTCCATGCAATCGTTTTCTGCATTTTGATATGCAGACGATGCAGGAATTATACAACTTAATTTTTACAAACATAATTTGACATTTATTACTACATTTTCCATGCAAGCGTTTTCTGCATTTTTATCCGCCGACGATGCAGGAATTTTGAAACCAAAAATTATTATAATGATCAATTATACAACTATTGCTATACATAATTCTATGCGATCGTTTTCTGCATTTTGTTAGGCAGACGATGCACGAATTGTTACCATAAAATTATACAATGATCATTTTGACAACTACTGTTATACATTTTCCATGCAATCGTTTTCTGCATTTTGATACGCAGACGATGCAGGAATTTTGAAACCAAATATTATTACAATAATCAATTTAACAGCTATTGCTATACACAATTCTATGCCATCGTTTTCTGCATTTTGTTAGGCAGACGATGCACGAATTGTTACCATAAAATTATACAATGATCATTTTGACAACTACTGTTATACATTTTCCATGCAATCGTTTTCTGCATTTTGATACGCAGACGATGCAGGAATTTTGAAACCAAAATTATTACAATAATCAATTTAACAGCTATTGCTATACACAATTCTATGCCATCGTTTTCTGCATTTTGTTAGGCAGACGATGCACGAATTGTTACCATAAAATTATACAATTATCATTTTGACAACTATTGCTATACTTTTTCCATTCAATCGTTTTCTGCATTTTGATACGCAGACGATGCAGGAATTTTGAAACCAAAATTATTATAATAATCAATTTATCAACTATTGCTATATATTTTTTTTTTAGTAAAACGTCCCTGGTAGAAAATAAAGCATCAGTTATGGTCGGCTCGTCATCTATTGACCATTTCAGGGTGGTCAGAAGATTAGACCATAGTTTGACCATAGGTTGACCAGAATACGGACTACGCTCTTTAAATTTATAACCTCAAAGGTTGCCTTAATATTTTGTCATTAAACTAAATTTTAGCATTTTTGACTTTTTACGCGATTACAGCAATAAAAATTAAACTATTTAAACTAACAAGGAAACTATTTGCTGATAATCTTCAAATCTCTTATATTAGAGTTTGTATGCAAAAATATCAGTTCATTACCACATGCAGCTATTCAGCGATGAAGCTCAAATCTCTTATATTAGTGTTCGTATGCATAAATATCAATTCATTACTGCTTATATGCTATTCATCGATGAAGCTTAAATGACTTTTACTGTTGTTCGCAGGCAAAAATTTTATTTTTAGGGAAACTGTACTTTGAACATGAGCATACACTTAAAATTTATTCGATAAAGCTCAAATGATTTATTCTGGTATTCGTACACAAGAACAGGATTTCTGAAAAAAAGTTTTTTTCAATTGTGACACTTTATTTCAACAATTTTTTAAAATGGTTTATTTCATCTATTTTTTTAACAAACTGTAAATATTAAAAAAAATTTATTTGTTAAACTTGTTTTTTTAATTGAAAAAAGTGCTTATTTAGATAAATTAAGATTTAATTTCTACATCCATATATGTTTCATATATACTTAAATACCTTCATATTTTGTTTATTTAGTTACAAACAATGTATTTGGCAGTAAATGTAAGATATGCACTAATTTATAGTATTTAAATTTTAACCTTAATCAGTTTTTTGTAATCTTTAATTGTAAAATAAATGTGAACCGCTATTTTTAAAAAGAATAACATTTTTTCTTATTTAGTTGAACAATTAATCAGACAAAACTAAGTATAACTTATTTATATTCATATGATTATATGTCTAACCTCAAAATCATTCATTATACGCGTATGGTAAACTTATGGTGAAATTCCGTCGGATGTAAGCGGGGTTTTTCACCAGAAACTACTCTATTTTCTGACCACTGATCATAAAATTGACAGACATTATGGTCAAACGTATGCTCAAATTTCTACCAGGGGTTTTTGACTGTATTACTACACTTTTTATGCATTCGTTTTCTGCATCTGATATGCTGTTCAATGCAATCATTCTATGAATTACCTTATTTTACCCAAATCTACTTAATAAAAATTTATGTTGGCATCGTAGCTAAGCGCTAGCTGGTGTTGACATGGGCATCGCAAACAGTAGTTAGATGCAGGACTAGTTGACTAGTAGACAGCAGATAAATAAAGGATCCGTTGTCATCGCAGTCTGCATTTAGTGGAAGATTCTATGAATGTTGTACTAAACTTCAATCCTAATCCGACCATTGACAGGGATGTACAAATGCACTTAGACATTAACCTGGAAGTACATAAAAAGTTTTTTTACATGAACTAATCATTCACATATATAAAAGGAAACCGATGCAATAATTGAAGAGTAAGAACAGTAACCTAATCTACACACGCAACTCTCATAATTACGGTCAACGGTTAATTTTTTACTCACAAGATAGTCCTACATCCTTCACACATAATTTGATTGCACTTCTTTGGGTAGAAAATAAGACCTGCATAATGGTTTGGCATTGGGTATTACTTCCAAAGACAGTAATATGTATGCAATCAAACATAACCTTTATTATGTGTATGCAAGGAGTACCTGAAATTTCTCGTATATAGACTGCTTAATTACTAATGTAGACAAAAGCCAGTGCATTAATTGAATTATTTGGGATTGGTAGATGATTAGTGGACATAAATAAGGACAAAAACCAACCAACAGGTAGAGATCCTATGGCTACTGTAAAAAGCAGTTAGATAGAAATTCCATTGCTATTATAGACAGCTGTTTGAAGTCCAATTGGCAATTGTATTCAGCATTAGCTCCAGGATACAAAGACATCATAGGTCTACTGTAAATTCGAAAATTTCATGCGTGTCGTAGTTGTCTATTAGTCACTGGAGGTTACTTGTATTAAGAAAGACCAAATGAATTTCCATCACTTAAATTTGACATTAACCTGAAAGTACCTAAAAAATTTTTTGTACATGAATTAATCATTCATACAAATAGAAGATAATCAATGCAATAATCGAAGAGAAAAAACAGTAACCTAACCTATAAACACAACTCTCATAATTACGGTCAATCAGTTAATTTCTCACCCACAAGATAGCCCGACATCCATCACACATGATTTATTCGCAGTTCCTTGGGTATAGATTAAAATTATGTATATTTGTTTCGCGTTGGATATTATTTTCAAAGACGACGATCTACATGGGATCCAACATAACCTTGAAGTCGAACGCCACCAAACAATGGATAGCAGGGTATTTTTTTGTACAAAAGCCATTGCATGAATTCCGCAACATTGATGTAGTCAGGAAAATAACATCCAGTATTTCGAAATTATCACTATAACCCACAATGCTCACGAAAAACACAACAATGTTTACAAGCCGTTTTGTTATCCAACTGAAACGGTCACGAGTCACGACCAACGTGAACCTCACTAGTATCGACGCAAGAAGCACAGCTGCGCATGCGCGCACGGACTAGTCGAACGAGAGACTGACGCGGCTTGTTCTATCGACACTCGCGTCTTGATAAAAGGCCCTGATATTTTATTATTTTTTACTAATTTTTATAGCTTTCATTAATGCATAGCAAGCTATTAATAACTATCAGAATTAAATAAAAAATAATATTATTAAATAATTTAAATAACACGTTAAATATCTTAAGTTATGTGATACACAACCTCACAAAACGACGAATATAGCCTACGCGGCCGGCTAACTCGACGACACGACGCGCGAGCCGGCCGCCTAGGCCTCCAGCTGACAATTTTTCGCTTTTCTAAACATGCTTGATTTTTTTGTCATTTTACGAGTTTATTTAAAGTCAATAAATGTGTGGTTTTTCATAAACAATATCCACGTATTATTATTATTTTTATTAAATAAACAATATTAATATTTTTGAAATTTAAAACGGATTTAATTTTTATTTTTTGTATTCGTTTTTAAAGTTTCTAGAATATTTATTAGTAAATAATAAATATAAATAATGTTTGTAATTTATCAATATAAAAAATCCCATGGCTACCTTAATCAGTTTAACGAGATATATGTAAAACGATTTAATCCCCGGGAAAAACGATTTCTAGCCTTAGACACTGCCGAATATAGCCTACGCGGCCGGCTAACTCAACGACACGACGCGCAAGCCGGCCGCCTAGGCCTCCAGCTCACAATTTTTCGCTTTTCTAAACATGCTTGATTTTTTTGTCATTTTACGAGTTTATTTAAAGTCTTTAAATGTGTGGTTTTTCATAAACAATATCCACGTAGTATTATTTTTTTTATTAAATAAACAATATTAATATTTTTGGCATTTTAAAGCGGATTTAATTTTTATTTTTTGTATTCGTTTTTAAAGTTTCTAGAATATTTATTAGTAAATAATAAATATAAATAATGTTTGTAATTTATCAATATAAAAAATCCCATGGCTACTTTGATCAGTTTGAGATATATGTAAAACGATTTAATCCCCGGGAAAAACGATTTCTAGCCTTAGACACTGCCGAATATAGCCTACGCGGCCGGCTAACTCGACGACACGACGCGCGAGCCGGCCGCCTAGGCCTCCAGCTGACAATTTTTCGCTTTTCTAAACATGCTTGATTTTTTTGTCATTTTACGAGTTTATCTAAAGTCTATAAATGTGTGGTTTTTCATAAACAATATCCACGTATTATTATTATTATTATTAATTAAACAATCTTAATATTTTTGGCATTTTAAAGCGGATTTAATTTTTATTTTTTGTATTCGTTTTTAAAGTTTCTAGAATATTTATTAGTAAATAATAAATATAAATAATGTTTGTAATTTATCAATATAAAAAATCCCATGGCTACTTTGATCAGTTTGAGATATATGTAAAACGATTTAATCCCCGGGAAAAACGATTTCTAGCCTTAGACACTGCCGAATATAGCCTACGCGGCCGGCTAACTCGACGACACGACGCGCGAGCCGGCCGCCTAGGCCTCCAGCTGACAATTTTTCGCTTTTCTAAACATGCTTGATTTTTTTGTCATTTTACGAGTTTATCTAAAGTCTATAAATGTGTGGTTTTTCATAAACAATATCCACGTATTATTATTATTATTATTATTTAAACAATCTTAATATTTTTGGCATTTTAAAGCGGATTTAATTTTTATTTTTTGTATTCGTTTTTAAAGTTTCTAGAATATTTATTAGTAAATAATAAATATAAATAATGTTTGTAATTTATCAATATAAAAAATCCCATGGCTACTTTGATCAGTTTGAGATATATGTAAAACGATTTAATCCCCGGGAAAAACGATTTCTAGCCTTAGACACTGCCGAATATAGCCTACGCGGCCGGCTAACTCGACGACACGACGCGCGAGCCGGCCGCCTAGGCCTCCAGCTGACAATTTTTCGCTTTTCTAAACATGCTTGATTTTTTTGTCATTTTACGAGTTTATCTAAAGTCTATAAATGTGTGGTTTTTCATAAACAATATCCACGTATTATTATTATTTTTATTAAATAAACAATATTAATATTTTTGGCATTTTAAAGCGGATTTAATTTTTATTTTTTGTATTCGTTTTTAAAGTTTCTAGAATATTTATTTGTAAATAATAAATATAAATAATGTTTGTAATTTATCAATATAAAAAATCCCATGGCTACTTTGATCAGTTTGAGATATATGTAAAACGATTTAATCCCCGGGAAAAACGATTTCTAGCCTTAGACACTGCCGAATATAGCCTACGCGGCCGGCTAACTCGACGACACGACACGCGAGCCGGCCGCCTAGGCCTCCAGCTGACAATTTTTCGCTTTTTAAAACGTGCTCGATTTTGTTTGTCATTTTACGAGTTTATTTAAAGTCAATAAATGTGTGGTTTTTCATAAACAATATCCACGTATTATTATTATTTTTATTAAATAAACAATATTAATATTTTTGAAATTTAAAACGGATTTAATTTTTATTTTTTGTATTCGTTCAAACTTCGTATAAATGCGTATTATGTGATTATCTAGTGCTTCTGTATTTGCGTTTTGCATATAAAACCATAATATGTTTATGAAGTGTAATAATGTATCCATCTGACTCGGTCGGTAATAATCTAGTATGGCACCCCCTTAATCCCGCATCCCACGCCCAATCAATCCTCCAAGGAACCTTTGGCCCGATACCACGACTTCCCAACCCAATTACGCAAACCTCCCAAAATCCCTTGTCACCCCAATCCCCAATTGTCATAACCCGCTTCGTACCAGTCCCCGTACCCTGCTTCCCACCAATCATACGTCCTCCAGCACCAACTGCACTCACACCCACTACACCCACATTGACCACCGACCCTATAACCCCTGTACAACCCCCTATAACCCCCCTTATGTCCACGTTACCAGCAGTCTCCCACCCAGACCAACGGCGTATAGTGACCGCAGACGAGAAGGTTGCTGGAACTGTGGGAGCCGCCAACACAGTTGGCAGAAGTGCCCGGAAATTCTGACGAAGTTTTGCCGAGGTTGTGGGAAACCGAATCAAACTATAGAGACGTGTCCACACTGTCACAAAGAGTGGAAACAAGGACTGAACGTCCACCCAAAATAATTTTATTTTCTTCTCATTTTTTTATTGTTATAATTTTTTTTCTCCTAGAATGTACAATAATAAATTCATATATAATAGATACACCTGGTAATATTTCTTTATTAATTTTAACCCACGTTCACATTATCCCTAGAATGGTAAAAGTTCAGTTAATTATCTATTGAATAATAAGTATGCAAATATTACATCACTTTAATGGTGTACCTTCCTCTAACTTAATCACATAAAAGGAATAAAAAGCTTGACAAACGTTCTTATAAATAGTAAAGGAAAAACAAGAAATGAGGAATGCAAGGTCGAATAGTATGATTAACTTACTGAATTTATTTACAATTTTGCAATTTAATACAATAAATTTATACCGATGCACAACAGAAACCAAAACCATTTCCGGAGAACTAACTCACCAGGTATGTAAGAATGATATTTAACAATTACTTTTCTTTTTAATTTGTATACATTATGAATGTTTCATGTTAGTATGGGTTATGTATGTCGCGAATAATGAAACCGATCGAAGATACAAGAGTATCAAAAATTTGTAATGTAAACCAGTCATACGCGTAACACGCCGAAAAGATAGTTACCAGATAGGTAAATGACAATACACACTCAGCGTGAAAGACTAATACACAGATTGACTCTCGTAGTATCCACTTTAAGTTTCAACAATTGGGTAATCAAGAATTACACAGCGACCAACGAAAACTTACTCAACTAAATCTAATATTCTATTTATGTAGTAATTAAGTTAAAATCATCCCATTTATCGATATAATTATACAGTCAGAAATTAATAATATTAAAATAACCTTTCAAGCATCATTCCGTTGTGACAAAAACAACACAAACAACTACACTTACCCCGCTATAGATAGCACCGGCTGTCTTAGGATAAGATAGAAAAGCGTTCGTAAGCATGCGTCGAAACCTCCCGCGCGTTTTAGAAATCGAAGTAAAACCAGTTTAACTGCGGTTTGGGAGGGGGGAGTTGTGACGATTTGCTTACATCACATGTCACTGTGATATATTATTCTACGTTATAATAAGTGGCACTATTCGAGCAAGCCACAAGATGCTCGGAGAGAGGAGGCACACACACACTATTCCTTCGAGTAAACCTCCAGCACCAGTCCTACTCCTTGGAATTGATTCCCCTTGATTCTTGGATCCAGCACCATGCTAAAAAGCCGTAGACTAGCAGTAGAGGCTGTGAGGTCGGATAGCGCTCCCAGGTTACACATGGAGTAGCCTCGCTCTAACATCCAGGTCCTCGCTCCAGCCTAGCACCGAGTACCTGTAAAAGATAATTAGTGAATGACCTAATTTAAGAGATAAGAAGAAGGACAGAGAAGCTGCGACAACATGCAGTTCTCCCTGGGAATATAAGGAGGCACAGGAGATATTTAACCCTAGTGTTTGCACTAGGTTAGAGGTTAGGAACACCTCAAACAATAATACTACTGCTGCGGAAACGGCCGCACTTACCCACGATATCCTGGACGGAAAGTCTTCTCCGTAAGCACTAGTATTGAACCAGCATCTCAGCCAACCAGAGGAAGTCCCGCAGGCATACAGGTCACCGTTGAAAATGCACCTAGAAGTCTCAAACACACGGCCTAATTAGCCTAACGAACTACACTTAAGGAACGATTGAATTGTTACCTGACACCGAAACCTCCTGCAGCACCAACCTCCAGCATCCTGAATATGTCCCACCGAACACCCGAACTCCAGCACCACTATTCATGTCAATCCGCGAATGTCAACACGGAGATTTAGTACCGAACGGTCGATGCGAATTACCGACCGCGCGTAGCCGCTGTATACGCGAACATGCGCGCGCGTTCGAGCATAGCTCTCGCACGGCCGCGAAGTCGAGAGTAGCGACAAGTGCGCAGCGTCTTTGCGCAGGGCTCGCTCTGAGACGAAACCAGCTGCCGTGAGAGAACAGCTTCCCGAACGGTGTACGGTACGAGCCGTATAGAGATTTTGCGAACCACAAACGTATAGTTAATATCCGCCCTGCGTGAGAGATTGAGATTTATCTTGGAGACGATTCTCCTGGTGTGTAGATGAGTTTCGCCTCAAGTTCTCCAGCTCCCTTTTCGTGCAAGTGTGTGTGTGTGCTCGTCGCGTCAAACCGCGTTACTTTGATCGCGAAAATCGGCGAGTACATTTTAAGCCGTGACTGGCAAACGGCGAATTGTAAACAAACCTATCGGGTTTCGTAATATTAAATAAAAACTCGTTTGAACTCTTAATAATAAAGTGCGAGTGCTTTATTCATTTATTTTGCGACCTCCGCCTTAATCCCCAGCGGAAGCGTCACATAATATAATTTAAACTTGTATTTTATTTATTACTAATTATTCTTATAATATATGTAACATTTTATTTGTGTGTATAAAATATATTTTCACAACTATTGTTAATTATTTAGCCTTGTTTGCAAGTTAAATAATTAACAGTAAGTAACTTTGTTTGAATCTGCCGCAAAGTTACAATAGTTGTAATATTAATTATGTAAACTCGTGTGTGAGTAAAATAATTAAAATTATTTTTGTTGCAATTATCTGACAGTAGATACTTGATTTAATATTTTGTATTTATTAAGTGTTGCTGCTCACGATTTTTGTAACATATTTTTGAAAATTTTTGAGTGTGAGAATTTTTTTTATAACTCGTGTTAATTGTTTAGACTTGTTGCAAGTTAAACAATTAATGTTAAGTATCTTTGTGTGATTGTTCCGCAAAGATACGAGAGTTGTAAAATATAATTATTTAGACTCGAAAGTGAGTTAAATAATTGAATGTTTTTTTGCATGTATTTTAATGATCGGCATATAACCTAATATTGTGTATTTGTTATTTGCTGTGAAATTTTAATATATGTATAAAACCTTCTTTTCTCTTTTTGAGTGTTTAAATTATATCTCCACACATTTTTACCAATTATTTAGACTTGTTTGTTAGTTAAATAATTGGTTATAATTTTTTTTGGTGTGTTTGAGGAAAATAATTCGGTGTATAAATTTAATTGTTTAGACTTGTTAGCAAGTTAAATAATTAAATTATTATTTCCTTTTCATTCAATTTATTTAAAAAAAGGAAATATAAATTATTCCAGCTTGGTAGCAACATAAATTATGTATTTAGTCCTTCTTAGGATAAAAAAATATATTTCGCTGAAAAATTGTCATTTGAGACGACAATTAGTGAAACAATTATTTTGTTGCAAACCATACGGTATTTACAACATTTCGTAAATACCCCTACTGCTTGAAATAATTTAATTAAATTTGTGTTTGTAGTGTAGTGTAAATTATAATTGAAATTTTTTTTTTGTTTTGGGCTTGGATAAGCAAAATAATAAGTGGTGTCTTGGTGTGTGTGAACCACAAGACACTGTATTTATTTTTATAATTATTTTAAAATTAATTATTTAGGCTCGTTAGCGAGATAAATTATTTAATTTTTTTTTTCTCTTCTTCCTTTATAATTTGTTGTTTGCTGTATTTATTAATAAATTAAAACTTTAATTATTTCAATTTCCATAATAAAATATATTCTTTTCGCCAGTGAGGAATCTGTTGGAATATAACTGACGAGAAAGATATTTTGGGAAATCGTTAAATTTACCATTACTGGTAAATTACCGACGATATTGAAATATTTTAAGGTTTTTTTTTCTTAACAATTATTTTTGCTTGCAAAGCAATTGGTGTGTGAGAGTCACAAGACACTATTATAAACATTAATTATTTAGACTTGTAAGCAAGTTAAATAATTAATTTTAATTTGGTACAAGTATTAAGTGTGTGATTTGCCATAACTTTAACCATCAAAAGTTAATTATTTTGTCCTTCTAAGGAAGAAATAAATTTCATTTAAGGAAAATCTTTTGGATTTTGATTAAGTGAATTAATTTTATTGGTACCCTAGTCGGTGCATATTTACAATTTATTGTAATTAAGCCGACACCAAATTTTTTTTACTCGTTGGGAGTAATAATTATTTTATTATGGTAAATTCAATAAAGTAATTTCCAATTGAAAATTGGATGCTTTCGAATTATTTGAAACCCTAGGGATTTCATCTAAAATCCCGGTTGGGAGAACTTCTCCCGACGTAACACGTCGGCTGCTGCTGGTTAAAAAAATAATGGCCAGCAGCTATGAAGCCCGAATGGCCTAGCTTATGCGTGAATCACGCATAGCTATGGATATTCGCCGGGAAACGAAGAAGCATCCGATTGAAGCTGTGTATGCACAATTGGAGCATCTATGTTTAAACGCAAATGGCGAAGAGGCGAAGTGCCGCGAACGCCTTTTGCGTCACCGGATTAGATGTGTAGACATTAATCTGGAAATCCCATGGTTCCCAGAGTACGATGAGAATGTAAGGGCAGAGCCTGCGCATAAACCTCTAGTATGTCAGGAATTATGGGCAATTAGGAAACCTCGTTCCAGGAAAGGGAGTGTGGTCCCATCAGGAACGGAAGTTTCCTGTGAGTCCGAAATGTCGGATCGCGAAAGGGTTGCTAGTGACAGAGCACCCATTCCTGAAGAAGATGGAGCTCAGTCACCAAGTGGTCTATTTAGAAACTCGCCAATGAGTACTGCACAAAGCCCGAGGTTGGCATCAACAGGTGCTATACCTAAACGGTTTGGTGAGGTACCGGCAGCAAACACGACCACGACTACAATACCTTATGTTCCTGTTTTGGTGGCTGCAACCTCATGCACAACCACTACGTCGACGGTTACGACCGTGACGACTGCTCACCTCGGAGGTTTTTATGCACTCGCACATTACCTCCCAATTAGGGACCAGAGAAGCAGCGGACATCTTGGCACTAGAGAGAGTGAAGTGCCAACACAACATTTTGACTTGGGTTCGCAGGCGGAAGCCGACTGTCGTACGTCACGAGGATACACCTGTAGACAATACGACAACAGGCAACCCGAAGCTAACACAATCGAACGTCAATTTGTTGATGATAGGAATGGATATGATCTTCCTAACGATGTTAGTGTTCAATCTTACGAAAAACCAAGGTTTGAACCGAGACGTCGTGAGACCTCTTCTAAGACTTATGAGGGACAAGATAGAAGAGAGAGGCGTGAGTACACGACTCCAAACAGAAAGCCGCGACAACATCGTTCTATGAGTAGAGCCTCAAGCAACGATGAACGTCGTGAGAGCTGTACGGAGAGACGTACTCAAAAAGGTCATTCGAACCGTAAACTCGACGACCGAGCACAGCCGGAAATTCCGGAGCAAGGTCACAAAGAGAGGTCGGATAGACGTAGAGAAACGCCTCGAGAGAAACGTGCGGTGACCACATGCGTACAGTGTACTCAGACGGATTCGTCCGATGGGTATCAGTGTGATCGCAAACCTACTCGTAGGAGATCCGATTCTCGTAGCTAGCAAGTTAAATAATTAATTTTAATTTGGTACAAGTATTAAGTGTGTGATTTGCCATAACTTTAACCATCAAAAGTTAATTATTTTGTCCTTCTAAGGAAGAAATAAATTTCATTTAAGGAAAATCTTTTGGATTTTGATTAAGTGAATTAATTTTATTGGTACCCTAGTCGGTGCATATTTACAATTATTGTAATTAAGCCGACACCAAATTTTTTTTACTCGTTGGGAGTAATAATTATTTTATTATGGTAAATTCAATAAAGTAATTTCCAATTGAAAATTGGATGCTTTCGAATTATTTGAAACCCTAGGGATTTCATCTAAAATCCCGGTTGGGAGAACTTCTCCCGACGTAACACGTCGGCTGCTGCTGGTTAAAAAATAATGGCCAGCAGCTATGAAGCCCGAATGGCCTAGCTTATGCGTGAATCACGCATAGCTATGGATATTCGCCGGGAAACGAAGAAGCATCCGATTGAAGCTGTGTATGCACAATTGGAGCATCTATGTTTAAACGCAAATGGCGAAGAGGCGAAGTGCCGCGAACGCCTTTTGCGTCACCGGATTAGATGTGTAGACATTAATCTGGAAATCCCATGGTTCCCAGAGTACGATGAGAATGTAAGGGCAGAGCCTGCGCATAAACCTCTAGTATGTCAGGAATTATGGGCAATTAGGAAACCTCGTTCCAGGAAAGGGAGTGTGGTCCCATCAGGAACGGAAGTTTCCTGTGAGTCCGAAATGTCGGATCGCGAAAGGGTTGCTAGTGACAGAGCACCCATTCCTGAAGAAGATGGAGCTCAGTCACCAAGTGGTCTATTTAGAAACTCGCCAATGAGTACTGCACAAAGCCCGAGGTTGGCATCAACAGGTGCTATACCTAAACGGTTTGGTGAGGTACCGGCAGCAAACACGACCACGACTACAATACCTTATGTTCCTGTTTTGGTGGCTGCAACCTCATGCACAACCACTACGTCGACGGTTACGACCGTGACGACTGCTCACCTCGGAGGTTTTTATGCACTCGCACATTACCTCCCAATTAGGGACCAGAGAAGCAGCGGACATCTTGGCACTAGAGAGAGTGAAGTGCCAACACAACATTTTGACTTGGGTTCGCAGGCGGAAGCCGACTGTCGTACGTCACGAGGATACACCTGTAGACAATACGACAACAGGCAACCCGAAGCTAACACAATCGAACGTCAATTTGTTGATGATAGGAATGGATATGATCTTCCTAACGATGTTAGTGTTCAATCTTACGAAAAACCAAGGTTTGAACCGAGACGTCGTGAGACCTCTTCTAAGACTTATGAGGGACAAGATAGAAGAGAGAGGCGTGAGTACACGACTCCAAACAGAAAGCCGCGACAACATCGTTCTATGAGTAGAGCCTCAAGCAACGATGAACGTCGTGAGAGCTGTACGGAGAGACGTACTCAAAAAGGTCATTCGAACCGTAAACTCGACGACCGAGCACAGCCGGAAATTCCGGAGCAAGGTCACAAAGAGAGGTCGGATAGACGTAGAGAAACGCCTCGAGAGAAACGTGCGGTGACCACATGCGTACAGTGTACTCAGACGGATTCGTCCGATGGGTATCAGTGTGATCGCAAACCTACTCGTAGGAGATCCGATTCTCGTAGGGCGGCTGAAGGCCGACAAGAGAGTAGGAATCTTCTACCAGTAGAAGTAGGAGTTCCCGGACGGATAATAAAGACGAACGTCGGGAAAGAGACTCCTACGAGGCCAGGCCAAGGTATTGTGAAAACGATAACCGAACGCACGATCAGACAGGGTGCGCAGGAGAGCTGCGTATCTGGAACATATCCTTTGATGGTGAGACCAAAAAGGACGCGGAAAAGTTTCTTAACCATTTGCACGACTTCAGAAATGACAACGAGTTCTCAGATCGCAGGATGTTCAGTGCGCTGCCCAATGTGTTCTCAAAATCAGCTCTGTTCTGGTATAGAACAGTTCAGCCATCTCTTCGTGATTGGCGTGATTTTGCGATCGAGTTCCTCAATGAGTATGGCCGTATCATAAATGTCGAAGATATACTCATGGAACTTCGATCAAGAACACAAAATGAGGGAGAAAAGGCTATGACGTTCTTGAACTGTTTCAGAGCGATCGTATATAAGTTCAAATGCCCTCCCTCATTAGAACAACAGGTGAAAATGGCCTACTCGCAGATAAGGCCAGATTACCGTAGCTACATACCAGTACGACAAATCAGGAATTTTTCGGATTTCACAAGCTACGGTAAAGAGTACGAGCAGCATTTAACATGGAACACAAAATTCTCCAGTTCCAACGTTAAGCGCGGGAAGCTCGTACCAGAAGCTTTTCCGAAACAGAGTGGTGGAGCACGAGTTTTGGGTAAAGTGGCGACTGTTATCGAAAAGAGTAAGGATGAGTCTTCTCATTCGGATAAACAGTCGTCTAAGAAAACTATTAAGCAGAAAAGCAAGAAAAGTGCGAAAAACTAGCCAAACTCTTCTTTAAGCGAATACGAAGCAGCCGCTGTGTACGGTACTTCCAACGTCGCTAATAGTTTTCAGAAACGATACGGCAAATCGAAGAATGGAGTGAGTGCTCACAATTTGAAATCCGTATCGTGCGTGCCTGTTGCTCAACAGTAACATGAGAAGCAAAAGCAGAGCTCGGGCAAGAGAGGCAGACGTTCTTTGACGAATTCTCAACTGTCTCAGCAAAATGTGTTTATCCCACAAATGGCACAAAACCTGGTGAGGTATGTGCAACCACAGGCGACGGCAGTAAACCTGAACATGCTACCGATGCGGAAACATTGGGCACTCCGCTGAGCAGTGCTCTACCGAACTGGTAGCAAAGGAGTGCCAGCTGTGTGGAACTAGTGCCGTTACACTCCAAACATGTCCTAACTGCGTCAGATTCCTCCAAAACGTAAGTAAACCGCATAGTATACAAGGGCAACAGTTTAAGGTTGGAGAACCGTCTAAACTCTTTAAGAAGTCCAGCAAATCATTTGCTGACTTCTCTAAAGTCCTTAACGGAGATGAAATTCCCATTCAGACCGAAGTTGGTGTTGAAAGTAAGTCTGAGTGTAAGGATCCTAAACGTTCTGGGGATTCGACAGATGGAAAAGTTCTTAGAACACAACCTGTGAATCCCACCCGAGCTTTGCAAGGTAAAACAGAACAAGAAACCTTATTAGACCAACAAATGCGTAAGGCTAACGATTGGGCTAAGGAACTCCAAAGGCAAATATACTCTGGTAGCAGATATATAATTGGTGAAGAAGGCGTAAAGAGATCGTTATCTCAGCCGCTTAGCACCATCGGAGTGAACGACCTTGGTTGTTATTCATCGTCACCCCGTTGTGACACCTAGTAAAGAGGGCAAGAAGCCCTTGGTGGAGAAGGTAGTTGTCGATGCTGTGTATAACATGAACCGTACAAACTCGTTGCCGAGAAGTACAGTTCAGGGGGGGGGGGGGCAGATGCCGTACCAAGTACGTCTAAAATGACGCACACGGCATCGACTCCTAACGACGATAGTCAAACCGATCAGATAATTGCTGGAATCTAATCAAATAACTGGCTATTCTTTTTGGTACGACTCGGTGAAAAGGACTTTAAAGCACTTTTCGATCCTGGCGCCATGGTCTCTCTTGTACGATCAGATGTTGCCGAACAGTACAAGTTGAAATGGGGACCTGTCAAGGTTATCGTGAAAGGTGTGGCTGGACCAGCACTTAAAGTCCTTGGCCTTATCGACATTCTATTCTGTGTAGAAGGCCTTGATGGCAATATCCAACTGAGAATTGTGGAGAATATTGAGCATTCCATCATTCTCGGTGTGGATTTTCTACAATATTGGAATATGGAAGTCAAATTAGACGAAGTTATCTGGCGTATTGGCGAGAGTGATTGGAGACACTTCGTCAGAGATATAGCTCAAGACATTGATTCGAGGATTTCCGCTGAATGTGCTGGTATAATTGAGATACAGGACGACCAGCGGAAGCAAGTCAAAGTGTTAGTTGAAAGCCTACTCTTGCCCTCGGGAGACGTCCACGACTTTACGACGTTAACGGAGTACCTCATAGAGGTTGAGCCTGGTGCAAAGCCAGTTCGTCATAAGCCAAAACGTATGTCCCCCAAGGTCCTCGAATTTGCCCAGAGTGAGGTCAAAAAGATGTTTGACAAGGACATTATTGTACCGAGTGCGTGTGATTGGTCAGCTGCTCCGGTCGTCGTTCGCAAGGACGAAGGAAGTTATCGCTTCTGTAACGATTTTCGAGACCTTAGTGCAGTCACAAAACGTGATTCTTATCCAATCCCTAATATGGATACCATATTGGAAAAACTGCATTTGCTGTACCAGGGTCGGGGCTGTGGCAGTTCACGAGAATGCCTTTTGGCCTCATGAATGCTCCTATGACCTTTGCACGGCTTATAGATGCAATTTTCGGGCCTAAGGTGGAACCTCATGTGTTTGGTTACCTAGACGACTTGATCGTCATTACCGAAACTTTTGAGGACCATCTAAAATGGCTTGAATACGTACTAAGGACGTTGAATGACGCTGGACTCGAAGTGAATCGAGAGAAGTGTGAGTTTTGTTGTTTCAGCCTAACATTCCTTGGGTACAAATTGGACGCGGACGGTTTGAGGCCTGATGAGGAACGAGTCGCTCCAGTCCTTAACTACCCTACCCCTCGTAATGTCAGACAGCTGAGATCATCCTTCCTCGGGATGGTAGGCTGGTATTCTCTACTCATTAATCGAGAAGCTGACATTAAAGCTCCTCTTACCAAGTTACTGCGTAAAGTCCAGGCTTGGGATTGGGGCGAGGAGCAGGAGGAGGCGTTTCGTCAACTTAAAGTTGCGTTAGCTGAAGCGCCTGTATTAGCCCGTCCAGATTTTTCTAAGCCATTTACCGTCCAAAGTGACGCTAGTGACTTAGCAATAGGTGCGGTGTTGATGCAACTGGATGACGAGGGCTTCCAGCAACCGATTGTCTACGACAGCCGATTATTAAATCGCGCTGAACGTAATTACATGACAACGGAAAAAGAATGCTTGGCTCTCATATGGGCTATTAAGAGATTAAGACCATACATTAAGGCCTATCGATTCACGGCTGTGACCGACCATAGTGCTCTCATATGGCTCAAAAATTTCAAGGAGCCGTCGGGTAGGTTAGCACGATGGATACTTGAAATGCAGCGATGGGACTTTGAAATAGTGTATAAGAAAGGAGCCTTGCACTAAGTCCCGGACGCGCTTTCTCGTGCCATTAACTCAGACCCCGACGAAGAAGAGATTGCCTCGTTCGAAGTAATTACAGACCCATGGTATATTGCTAGCTTAAACGATGTACGCTCATGCCCTCGAAGATTTCCGGAGTGGAAAGTTGAGGATGATATGCTGTATCGTTTTACAAGCGGTAAACTCCTGGACTCTGTATCAGAACGAGAGGAAGGCTGGCGTCTTGTGCTACCCTTAGAGCAGAGGAACCGAGTTCTAGTAGGTTCTCATTTCCACCCAGCTATGGTTTACATGGGAATTGAATAAACTTACGAACGCGTTGCAAGAGATTACTATTGGCCAGGTATCTACCACGATACCCACCAATTTGTCCCACGGTGTCTGATATGTCAGAACTATAAGATGTCTCAAGCAGGTCCTCAAAAGCTTGTGATTTAAATTTCCCGTACACTTTCCTGAGGTGCGTAAGGCATGTCTGCTAATCTGGCACCAAAGTATGATAAACCCTTTGAAGTTAAAGAAGTACTATCTCCAGTAGCTCTGAGACTAGAAGAGTCTGGTCGGAAACGGTCCGAAGTACACATATCCGATGTGAAGAGATATGTACCACCTCGGGTTGCCATGTGAAGCGGTAGGGAAAACGTATCGGCGTACGTGAAAACAGTCAGCGAAGGCTAGGCTTGGTGACTGTATGCCACGTCAATATTATACGAAGCACGAAGAATCATTGAAGCAGCCTCCAATTCAAGAAAAGAAGAGAAGCGTACAGCGCGCAGTCGTGGATAGATTGTGCCTTTCTTTCGACTCGGCCTTCCCGAGGGAAGTGGAGTCTAGGAGGGGGGGGGGCTTTGTGACGGAAATCGTCACACAATCTATTCACGACGAATAGAATATTTAAATTCGCGAATTGTGAGTCGTCGGAGCCTTTCATGTGTCAAGGCCAACCGACGACACTTGTTTGTTTCATCTACGAGTGTACAATTACCCGCGCGAATATACTTAGGGATGAGAGCGCAAGAGGGTGTGTGTGTGTTTCCCCATTCTCATCCCTTTTTCGGGAAATTAAACGATCGCCTAATCAGTGTCTAATAATCCGTCGATCAAGACGGATTATTGTTTTTACCGTGATCGCGTGCTGCTCTTGAGTGCCGAGAGCGCGCCCCTCCCCCTCCTGCATTAAGCTCAGTGGACGGCTGTTCCGGAGCAAGGCTAAGTGCGAAAACCCGGGTGGACGTACACGTGTGTCTCGTGAGGTGTCTATGTGTGTGTTTAAGGACGGGGTCGTGCGCGAGTGAGACGCGGACCGCCAGGAGCTCGCCACGACAAGGGCCGCCTTCACCGCCTCAACTAGAGGTCGTCTCCTTGTCCAGGAGGTCGACCACTCGCCGAGGATCGGCTGGGCCATCCCCGAGGAGCGTCACCGGTAAGTGGTCTATCACTATCGTGACCCTCCCCTCCCCCCCTCGTGTGTGTGTGTGTACGTCGGGAATGTGTTCGGGTACGACGGTACTCGAACAGCGGTTCCTGGGAGTGAAACCTGTCGCAGGCGAGGATGTCGATCCGACAGGTTTCCTGGGATTCCGCCCGCGCGTTCTATATTGTCGCAGCACACGGGCTGGATGGCCATTTTGTTAAATTATAATAAAATAAACATTTCTTTTATTTTTATTTTAATTAATTTTGTGTATTTATTGTGTTCTTCCCGCTCCCGCCGACATTCTTTTAATTTACAATAATCGTGTCGAGGCAAGGAGGATCGCCCGAATCCTCCACACCGTTCGTCGCAGCGAACTCGTGTTCCTGGCGACAGCCCGCAGTTCGCGATAAACAAATTAAATAATTGTGTGCGCAGTAGTTGGCAACGCTGCCCAATGGTCTTTATTAATTATAAAAATTAATTAATTTGATGAGGTACGCGAATACCACGTCACACGATATAGAGGAATCTGTACATCTTCTTACGCAGAATATTTTGCATAAACTGGAGTGGATAAGCGTCTATTGAGTTTGACCAACCCCAGTCCAAGGGTTCACTATCTATTCGTCTAGTATTTCTCGGACTTAGCGGTGCATTTGAATCTTCTGCGACACCGTATAATGCTTTTGCTTTATTAGATGAGCTGATTTTATGTCAATAGAGTACTTTATGAGTTGAATTTGTCTGATCTTTGGAGAAGTACTGGCTAGTATTTGGTTCACCAAGTTTCGCAGCTCTTCTGTTTTCGCCTCGGTTTCGTGTGCTATCCTTGATGATACGAGGGTGATCATACCTTCGATACCAGCTACTTCAAAACGGATTTGCTGCTTACTGTCCTTGGCTTTCGCCATAATGAACTCCTTACCCAATGTTATGGTGATCTATAGACCCTTGGGTCCTATGATGGTTGCGGAGGCTCCGAAACAAATTGTGGTTTAACAAGTGTATATAGAGAATAAATAATATATATATAAGAAATAAAAATTAAACGAACTTTTATCAAAAATTTAGCATTAAAATTTGATGATTTTTTAAACCAAAATTTGTCTAATTCTTCTTTCTTTCATAACTTTTGACCAAATCATGACATTTGAGCTTCTTGTTTTTAAAATTTTTCTACTTGATCTCAGCTTTCTTTTAAATATAACGGAGTGAATCTTTGCCGGGGTATTGCTCAGATTCCGAGATTCAGTCTGGAAGGAACTTGAAATTAGTGAAACAACATTAAATTTAAATACAAACTATATTGTAACAAAAAATTAATAGTATCTACAATACTTCTTAGCAGTAGTAAATTCGAAAAATTAACTTATTATTAGGCTACCTACGAGCTTTACAATCTTAAATTATCTAAATAACTACGTGCCTAGTGGACGCGCCTAACGCAGAACGGTAATGAGCTTTGGTGCGACCATGGTGAAGGGATTATACGAACGTGTGCTCACAAATCGTATACGATAAGGTAGGTATTACTGTATATGTGCTCACGAAACAGTACGGTAGGGATTACACGAACATGTGTTCAGGAATTGTATACGGTAAGGATGTTGTTGCGGTAACGTTTATGGTCGGATTATGGTTATACTTACGGTTGGATTGCGGTTACGGTTACGGTCGGTCGAGTACACGAACGTGAGCTCACAATCGTATCCACGGTGGCTGCCCTTAGTAAGATAAGTTAGGCTGGATCTGTGCTCACGACCAGTATATCTTTATCACGTGCTGCAGACTGCCTACTACGGATTTCAGTGCTCCTTATATACCCGGTGCGCATGCTCTTATCAATATTCTCCCACTCTGGTGTTGGGAGTCTATTTTTAGAATCGGTAGTAGTGGGGATATATAGAATTTATAGATGTACTATTTATAGACTTCTATTTATAGTCCTCGGGCTATTGACCTTGCGTTTCTCGGCACGTGTTTATCGCAGATCTAACTTACATACTAGGATATTTAAATCTGAATATAAACTAATATAACGAAATAATATCATTATTCAGTAATTAATATTAAATAATATAATATTGTTTAAATTATTTGAATCCCCGTCGGATAAAATTTAGTTTGAATGAATCTTTAATTTTTTCTGAGTTATAAGCACTCAAAGATATGGATTTTTTGGTATTTGTTATATCTATCGTAAAAAAGAACATTGGATACTAAATTTTCGGCTTCCTTCATGTTTTTATAGTAGAAATCATATCCTAGAGTTTGGTAAGGATCCGTTTTCCAGCGGGTGTGGCCTCTCCTTGCTAGATCGGCTAACGGAGGACTAAGAATACCTCCCTAAAAATACCTCTTCTTCCACTGAGATGACTGCTTCCAGCCTGGCACCTATTACCCGTCCAAATAGCTTCGTACATATATCCAGCATGCAGACTGGCCGGTACGAGGATGGCTCCTCCGGGGGTTTATTTCTTTTTGATAGGAGCACCAACCCCTGTCCCTTCCACTGATCCGCGTGTCCTTAAAAAGATTATATATCCGCCGCGGTGTTAACGGCCACCCTCAGCTCGTATTCGAATACGTTCGGCGCCCTTATCTAGTACTCTGTCCCGCTGTTGTCGGGAGAGATAGCGAACGACTCTGTCGAGAAATTCAAGGCAGATCAGTGTTGCCGTACCCCTGGGGTTGATCTTATTCATGACCGTTTTGTATGGCCTGCCCCAGGGGTCGTATTCTATCTCCTCGCAGATGTCGCGCCAACACTTTCTCTTCGCGGCTCTGATGCCAGTTTTGAGCTCTTTTCTCTTTTCCTCATAGTCTGCGGTTAGTTCTTTGAACCGCGGCTTCTTTCTTGTTCTTTGGTCCAGTCTTCTACCCTGCAAACTGGTGGACTGCCACGAGGATTTAATCTTGTGACCATGGATGCGTTGAAGGCTGCTGTTACAGCCGTCGCAAGGTTTCGAGTTCTCTCTTTGGGTGTCTTTTCCACCGCTGTCCTCTTCAGGAAGCAAACACCTCTTCATCAAAGGAAGCTGGTGCCCATCTCTTCTTCACCGGCCGCAGTTTAGCCCCGGGTCTCCTGTTGGTTAGCTAGAGCCAGTACACAATAGCCTGGTGGTGCTACCCGTGTATCTATCGCTGACCCTCCAGTCGAGCTTTTCCCCCACCATGATCCGGTCGATGAAGGTTAGGTCAACTATGTACGACTAGCCCCCTTTCGCATACGTGGGAATCGTCCCCTTGTTGTGTGTGTATATGCGCGTGCGTGTGTGCATGCGTACGTGCGGGCACCCCCGACAGGTTCGTGTCCGAGTTTTTTGAGCCAAGTTATGGCATTTTGTATAAAATTGAACATAATTTATATGGAAATTTACATGTATTACATGTCATCATATTATTAAAAATTACATAACTCGGCTTTCATTCACCCAGAAAAATAATTTATGAATATTATTTATCGTTTTTACATGTCGAATTTCTCCTATCTTGTAATAAAAGTAGTATACCCAACTAGTGGCAAAGGTCACGCCACTGGTCTTGTGCATCCACCCTCGCCTCGCATGACCCACTTTGCTTACTAGTTGAGTAATGTTGTATTAACCTTTAAAGGGCCGGAAAGCCGATATATCGGCTCAAAACATAATGCTAGGATACCTCTTTATCCTTAAGTAAATTGATGCGCTAAGTTCGTATCTAAAGTTGGTTTGACCTTATCACTTCAGAGTCAAGGTCAATGAAGGTCATTTGAAGGTCAAACCTAGCAATATGGTTTGAATCATTGCAAAAGCTATATCTTTATGTTTTTGGAGTCACTGAATTCGGGTTTTACGTCATTTTGACTTCAAACAATAAAAGAGATGAAGATTTCTCCAAGAACAGGTTGATAATATACCCAAGAAAATATTTAAAATTGATTTTTATGTTTTATAAAACGCTTGATACTGAATTTTCTCATTCAACGAATCGCATTTCTGTCAATATCATTATTCAGATAGATTTCATGAAAGTAGTTTGCAGTAAACTTACAGTAATACTTTTTGTTAGAAACGTATATATCATCATAATTTAGATCGTACAATGATAACTAGAAATTTATTCTATACCAGAGCATACTACATTAGCTTATTTTGAATTTTTTATAGATTCGAATATTTTCAAAGTAATTTTGGAACAAACAAATCTCTTTCAGAAGCAAAATCCTGATCCATTCCATTCTAATATGGCTCCACGGGAAGATGTAACAGTAGAAGAATTGCGGATCTTTCTTGTTCTAACTATCAACATGGGCTATATTCGTAAGTGTAATGTCAAAGATTATTGGAGTATGGATCCTCTATTATTCACTCCAATATTTAGAAAATACTTGACTCGTAATAGATATCTCCAAATTTTACGTTTACCGCATTTTTAAAATAATAGGGACAATGCATCACCTTATAAGAATCACCCTCTGAGGAAAATTAAACCTGTAAAAGATTTTCTAAGTCAGAAATTTAGCTCTACTTTGCATTCTGGGAAAAACATTTGCGCTGATAAAAGTTTGATGCTGTGGATTGAAGTTCAAGCAATATTTACCCTTGAAAAGACAGGCTTGGTATAAAATTTTTCAAATTGGTTGATTGTGAGACTGACTTCCTATTACGATTCATTATCTATACAGGAGCTGATACAGAGTATGAAAAATTTGATTTGGGAATTTCTGGAGATATAGTAGTTTATTTCCAAACACCATATTTCAGCAAAGGTCACGTTATCTTCATAGATAATTGATACTCGTCTCCTCAGCTTTCTAATTTTCTCCATGACAAAGATACTGGTGTGTGTGGGACCGTGAAGAAAACCAAAAAAGAAATGCCCAAGCTTGTTAATAAATTGAATCCAGGTGAAATTTAAGTAGCCCATACCGATTCTTGGTTAGCAATAAAGTGGATGGATAAGAAAGAAGTTTACATGATAACAACAGTCCATGAAGTTAGTTACGCAAGTACAGGGAAGAAACATTGGAGTACTAATAAAGATATTATAAAACCAATATGTATAGTGGACTACAATAAAAATATGCGAGGGATTGACAACATAGAAAGTCAATTACCATTGGCAGAAACGATTAGAAAATCTACTAAATGGTATCGAAAATTTTTTTTCATTTATTTGATTTTGTTCTGGTAAAATGAAAAGAATCTGAAAAGAAAGATTTCTTATGCTGATTTTCGTTTAGAAATGGTAAGAGGCTTACTGGGGATAAATTCTGATGACTTGCATCATTCAAGTCAGTTGAATGACTCTCGACTTACTAGAAAATACTTTTTTAAGAAAATTGATCAAGAGAAAAAGAAAGAAAGCAATTGCTGTTTATGTCTCATAAATAGAACCAGACATCGAAGCACTTATGAATGTAAAACTTGTCATGTTGTTATATGTATACATCCGTGTTTTGAAACTTATCACACCAAAGAAGTCTTACCTTGATAAAGTAGGAAAAAATTATAAAAAATAAAAGAGAGTCATAAAGTCAGATGTTATCGATAGATTCATATAGATCTTAGAAGAGCAATGTGAGAAAAATACATAATAGACTTCTGACAAAATGGAAAAATGTATAAAAAAAATAGAAAAATATAAAAAATAAAAAAAATGAAAAAAGGAGTACTCTGGGTAAAGCAGAAGGAGAGTAGAAGTCCTAAAAACTCCACATTTCTAAAAAAATAAAGGACGAATCAAAACACATAAACCCTGAGATGGCCATATACCAAGAAGAATGAGTATAATTATGTCTATTTACAATTAAACAGGTGTCAGATTTAGATGTAGCACCTCGGGATACTCTTACTATCTCCAGATTTGGATTCAGCACCCCATAAAACATTTGGATATCATTTTATTTTGAATATCTATATTATTTATAGATGGTGGGAGAAATTATCGTTCGTCCAGAATTTATATTATCTATATTATCAGAATCTATATTATTTTCTGAATTTGACCTTGAATTGACCTTGTTTAACCTCGAATGATCGTGATCATCACCAGTTATGATCGATTAAACTCCAGATTTAAATACAGCACATCTCAAAACTTGAGAATATGATTTTATTCCTATTTTACCGAACTAAAAATTTTTCATGCCCCTCCAGGGCCGGGGAGCCGATATATCGGCTCGGTCCATGATAGGAACATCGTACATAGTTGATGGGTGATACAAGACATGAATTTGGACACATTCAGAGGAAGTTTTGAAATCTCAAAACCCGGCCCTTTAAAGGTTAACAATACATCTATTTCTTTACAACGGCGTTTTGTTGTACACTATCTAAATCGTAATTTAACCTTTAGAGAATGGGACTTTGGAATTTTTAATTTCTCAGTATTTTCTATAGAAAACGCATAATATGGGTATCTAATATCGGAAAGTACTCATATGTGAAGCGGCAACGATGGTCGAGTCACTATAGTGATATTTCCGACCTCAGGTATTATGCTAATTTTGACATTTTGAAAAATTTTTTTGTTTAGCACTGTGAGTTAGTACCTTTGCTCGCTAGTAATTTTCACCCTGAAAATCGATTTAGCGTTGAAAAATATCTCGGAAAACTATATTCACACACCCTTATAATAGAAAGTTTATTTTCGCAACCAAACGGGTAGTTTACCCTTATTTTAGTGTCGGTTTATAGTTGTTTAATAGTTCTTGACAACATGAAGTTTAGAATCAGTTGCAATATATTAAAACGAAACATAAATCATGAAATATATAAAAACCAGAAAACATTCTATACTTATATATTAGATTTATATTTCAATTTCAAAATTTCTAGTACCAAAAAAACATAATAACATAACTAAAGCACTTATAAAGCATTCTGTAGTTTTATTTTTATTTCAGGTAATACTCATTTTCTAAATTTTTGGAGAATAAGATTTATTTAACTTGACAAACTATTCATTTTTTTTTGCAAAACTAAAACTATCCAAGCATTTAATTTATTTTTTTATTATTATTTTAATGTCGCTCTTTTTATGCTCCCAAATTGGTGCTAAGCAGTGACGGAGGTCATATGATGTCTTTGTTAGAAAAGCACTTGATGAAAAGACAAATAATTTTAAATTGTTGGGTGACATTAAAAATATTTAATTTTGACGTTAAATAGCAAAAGTAAATTTCACTATTTGAAACTGTTGTAATATGTAAAAATATATGATCGTGATACTACTCCGAAATGGTACACGTCGCGCCATCTATTGGTATACCACGATTTTGTGCAGTCATATAAGCTCATGCGAGAGCAAGCGTACCACGCATGTCTCGCGTCTATACTCTAAGCGCCTATTATATACTATACCATACTTCGTGTATAGAGTCTGACTATGCTGTGCTGAACTCTATACTTTTCTCTCTCTATGCCAAGACTCCGATGTAGTCGGACGTGCCGACAGGCTATTGCCACTTTACTTTATTTTACAATATATTATATTATTATGAAAACCTCCCAGTGTTATAATCTAATTATTGATCCACCACTCCAACATGGTAGCAGAGCATGGTTTGTATATTAAAACTTATCTTCTATAATAACTCTCATGTCTTATAGAGATAATCAAAAATGAGGTTAGTAAAAAGCCAAAGTAAAAAGTGAGGTTAGTAAAAAAGTTGAACAATATACGCACAGAGATGAAGGGAAATTCATCAGCTACAGAATACTAAAAAGAATTTTAAAAATAATTGAGAAATAAGTACGATGTCAATGGATAAAAGACGGCTAGTGAAAAATGTGGCAACGTGCTAGTACAGAGCACATGTAAATATAATAAAATATAAAATATATAAAATATAATAAAACAAGAGCATGAATTAGATGCTGAAGATATTGAATTAAATAAAGAAATAAGGAATAAGATTCAAAAAATACTTTTGAAAGAAACTAAAAAGATTATAGTGATAAAAAATTAAGTGTACGATAATATAAGTGCAAACGATTTAAAAATGTCCAAACAAGCTAAAGTTGAAGACATCATGATGCCCATTTTTGATGGAGCAAATTATTCAAGCTGGAAGATTAGATTAATGATTTTGTTAGAATACAAGGAGTGTAAAAAGAGTGCAGTCAGTAAAATAACTGCAGCATCCAAAAATAAAGAAACTGAGTGGAACAAAATGGATTTAAAAGCAAGAACAATAATTATCAGTACTATTTCAGATAAACAATTAGAGTATGTTGGTGAATGTACAACAGCTCTTGAGATGATAAAAAAGTTTGATAAAATGTATACGACTCAGTCTACAGCCCTGAAAATTATATGCAGAGAAAAAATCGAAGAAATTAAATGCAATAATTTTTCAACACTTGAAGAATTCTTTGCTGAATTTGAAAAAACTACAAACGAGTTTAAAGCAGCTGGTGGTAAGATAGATGAATCTGAAAAAATGAGGTACTTGCTAAGAGCATTACCGTCAAACTACAGCTACATTGGGGACTTTATAGATGTGATCCCTGAAGATCAAAGAACTGTCGACTATGTTAAGTCAAAAATTAAATAAAAAAATATGATAAAAACAGAATCTGTAAAGAAAAGCAACGTCAGTAGGTGAGAGGTCATCAGAGCAATCGAGGTAGAGATGCTCAACCCTACCAAAGTCAACAAGGTCAACGAGGTCACCAACGCGGCTTCAATCGAGGTGGAAGCTACAGAAGTCGTGGTCGAGGACGAGGTTCATCAGGTTCACAACGAATCATCAGGTGATCAACGCAACAACTGCCAATCCGAGTCGTGGACAACGGAGGTGTGTAACTCCAATAATAATTACTTATCTTCTACTTTGACTCTCGAGTCAAGTAGAGCTAATAAAGTAAGTATGGTAAATCATGCAATAAGGTATAGCGAAAATTTTAATGAAATTAATTGGTTGTTAGATAGTGGTTGCACAGATCATATTATTAAAAGTGATAAATTCTTTGATAAGTATGTAGATTTGAAAAATACTGTCACTGTACAATTACCAGATGGTAAAATGTTAAAAGCAACCAAAATAGGTTCTATTAAAATTTGCTTTAAAAATTATTATAATGAAAAATATGTTGATTTAAAAAATGTTTATTATGTTGAAGGCATTAAACAAAATTTATTGAGTTTTTCAACACTAAATGAAAATTGTACAATTGTAGCAAAAAATGACAAAGCTAAAATTTATAATAAATCTAAAGAATTAATAGCTGTTGCAAACAAAATAAATAATTTATATTTTATGAAAACTTTGTATCTAAAGTGAAAAATAAGCAAATGAATGTAAATAGTTCGAAAATAACTAACAAAGAAATATGGCATAGGGCACCTGGTCATGTAAATTTTCAGTATTTAAATAAATTAGTAAATAATAAATTAGTTGAAGGATTGCCAGATAATATTGAGAGCACAGAAATGAAATGTGCAAATTGTATAGAGAGTAAAATGGCTAATGTTTCGTTTGAAAATAATAGAACAAAAACAACTGAAATTTTAGAATTAATTCTCACTGATTTAAATGGTCCACATAACACAACTAGTTATGGTGGAGAAAAATATTTTTTAACATTCATTGATGATTATAGTGAATGCACTAGAATTTTTTGTATTAAAAATAAATTAGAAACTGCAAGTTGTTTGAAAAAATTTGTAAATTTAGTAGAAAATAAATTCAATAAGAGAGTAAAGAAATTACGATGCGTTAACGGCAAAGAATATTTAAATAAAGAAAATTATGATTTTGTAAAGTCTAAAGGAATTGAATTATTGCCATGCCCGCCTTACGTGCATGAGTTAAATGGCGTAGCGGAAAGATATAACAGATCTGCAATGGATATGGGCAGATGTTTAATGAGAGAAGCAAAAATTCATAGGCGAAATTGGCCCGAAATTATGAAAACAGTTGCGTATTTAAAAAATCGTACAATTGCAAAAAACCAAATGTCGATCATTTAAAAATTTACGGAAGTCGAGTCTTTGTGAGAATACCAGAAGCTTTGCGAAAAAGCAAATGGGACAATAAAACTAAATTAAGCGTATTAGTTTGTTATAATGAAAATAGTTACAGAGATTTAATTAATAATAAAATAATAAATGCCAGACATGTTCAAGTTGTTGAAGAAAATATTCAAATCATTTGTTTAGATAAGAATGATGAAAAAGATAGAGTTTTGGAAAGTAGCAAATCTATAAATATAGAAAATGAATCGGAAACTGATGATTATAATGTAAATTCATACAAAACTAACCAATTATCTCCTATTTCGACTTTTGAGTCGGGTAGGGATAATCAAACCAGTTGTGAAAATTTTGTAAACGACAATATGAGAAGTCAAGAAAACATAAGTAGAAACAATTTACACGTAAAAAGAACATCGAATAGAAAGAAAAGTCCTATAAATAGACTTGGAAATCCTGTATCACATTTTATCTATATAATTTACATCGATGCAAATGTACCGCAAACATTTGAAGAGGTGTTAAATTCAAATGATTATAAACAATGGCAAATTGCGATGGATTCTGAGATAAATAGTCTTAAGAAAAATAATACTTGGCAAATTGTTGAAAAGCCAGAAGACAAAAAAGTAATTGATGTTAAATGGGTCTATAAAAAGAAAAAGCTTGGTATGATTGTTTCAACAAATTCATTGAAAGTTTAAACTTTGTGAGAAGCAACTACGATTACTGTTTTTATGTAAATAATTCAAATAAAGATCCAATATATATATATATATATATTAGTATTTGTTGATGATTGATGATCTTTTAATCTGTTGCAAAGACAAACATAAAATAAGTGAAGTCCAAACTAGTCTATTGAAAAGATTTGCAATGAAAGATTTAGGAAAAATTAAAAGTTATATTGGCATTGATATAGATTATAGTGAAAATAGAGATAAAATGACCTTAAGTCAAACAAATTATATTGAATCTTTAGCTGTAAAATATAATCTAGAAAATGTAAAAGTATATGATACTCTAATGAAGTCAAATCTAAAACTAGAACAAGCAATTGAGATTGATGAAAATATAAAATACAGAAATTTAATTGGTGAATTATTATATGTAAGTACAGGCACAAGGCCAGATATATCATATAGCGTAAATTATTTATGTCGATACCAAAGTTTTTATGATCAAACGCATTATAAATACGCAATGAGAATTCTAAAGTATTTGTATAAAACTAAAGACTTAAAATTAACTTACTGCGACAATGTTAATACCGAAATACTAGATTGTATGCTAGATTGTGATTATGCAGGTGATAGTGTAGATAGAAAATCTACAACAGGTTTTGTAATCAGATTATTTGGTAATTTAATTTTTTGGAAAACACATAAACAAACATCGGTAACAAAATGTTCAAGTTTCGCAGAATACACTTCTATGTCAGAAGCAATAACAGAAGTACTGTTTGTTAGAAACTTGTTAAGTGAATCATTTGATGTAAAATTCAACAAACCGATTAACATGTACGAGAATATCTCAGGAGCAATTGCGATTGCTAAATTCGGAAATTTTTCAAAAAACTCAAAGCACATTGAAGTGCAATATCATTTCATAAATGAAAATTATGAAAACGGATTTTTGTTTGTTTTTAATATTATTATTTATTGCACTATTAACTTAATCTTTAATATTAGATATTAGAAGTATAAAATAAGCGACGATAATTAAAAAAAAATTGAAGTACAAAAAATTAAAATTAAAAGATGATGCATGATTTGCACGTTCCCGAATATTCCCATACATATAGAAATCCTCCTTTGAAAACTACAAAAAATAAATTAATATAATTAATATAATACAAAGTATACTATAATATAATGTAATATTGATATAATAATAATAATACTAAAAAAATTACTATAAAGAGTGCACACATTTTCTTAAATGAGGTTATGTCATCAAATATTCGTAGATTATTTGCATATAATGTACATCATGCTCGTTTCATTTTAATCTATAGAGGACCGGCAGTTTGGTTTTGTGATTGTTTAAGAAACTGATCAAAAATGTTATCTGGCATTTCTAATTGATTACACTAAAACGTATTTTCGATACTTTAAAAGTTAAACAGCAGAAAATAATTGGTAATGCAAAGGTTATAGTGAAAATCATTATATAATTTATATATTTACATTTTATATAATAGAGTACCGAGGTTTTAAAAAATTTGTGAAACGCATTTTTTTTATAGAAATGAGATAGAAGGACCTTAAGTTAGGACCACACTAACAAGGGGAGTACTTGACATAAGAAATGGATCTAATCCTAATTTTGGTATGTCTTTTATAATATAAAAATGTGAAGAAAGCCAAGTTATCTCTTGCCAATGGCTACTTTTACGCGAGTTATTCGACATCTAATAATAATATCAGTAAAAATTACTTACAATTTGGTCTTTGTCAACTCGGAAACAAATAGAGATAGTCACTCAAACCAAAAACCAGAAGAAAGTTGAGTTCAAGTAAATATGGTTTGAAACAAAAGAAGCTCAAATTGCTTAATTTGGATCAAAGTTATGAAGAAAATAAGAAATTAAAGATTATTAGGCCAAAAGAAACAATAAATTTTTCATATTAAATTTTGGTTAATATTTCTTTCATTTCTTATTTTCCTTATAACTTTGATCCAAAATAAGCAATTTGGGTTTCTTTTTTTAAATGATATCTACTTGAACTCAACTTTCTTCTGGTTTTCGGTTTGAGTGCCTATCTCTATTTGTTTCCGAGTTGTAAGCGATCAAATTGGAAGTAATTTTTACTAATATTATTATTAGGTATTGAATAACTCCCGTAATAGTGGCCATTGGCAAGAGATAACTTGGCTTTATTCATATTTTTATATTACAAAAGACATACCAAAGTTAGGACAAGATCCGTTTCCCGGAGGTCGAGTACTCCCCTTGTAAGTAGGGATGTTGGCAAATCAGACCCCTTACATGTAGAGATATATCCTGGCCCTGTGAAAGTTAACCTTTTCAGTTAGGTCATATACCGGTGCAATATGAGACCATGCAAGACGCTGGTGGCACTCGGAACTCGGCACCATTATATGAAACGCGAATCGTATTGCGATTCTTATAATATATAGTAAATACGATAATCTTGATTAAATATGATAAATAGTACTTAACACGCCATCTCTTATTTTACGGCTATTGAGCGACGAGCAACGAGACGCGATCGTGCAAAGGGTTTCTATTAACAAAACTCTGATTTATAAGGATTAATAAATTGTGATGTACACAACGAACTGTAAGTTAAATAATGTTTTTTTAAATTCACAGAGAATCAATAAGAATTTCCATGTCTTCGACTCAAATTTTAGACCCAGATGTTGAGCGTGACAAGCTTAAAAAATTCCAAGAAAACGAAAAAAAAAGATATCGTGCAGAACAGCAACGATTTGAATTAAAGCATGCACGTCAGCTTGAAGAAATGCGCGCCACTAACGATGCCACTATTAAAGAACTTGAACAGTTGCAAAATGAAAAACGAAAAATGCTAATGGAACATGAAGCAATAAAACTTAAAGAACAAGAAGAATCATATTCTAAAGAATTACGTGAATGGAAAAATCTTCTGAAACCCCGGAAGCAGGTATGCTTTTTATAATTTATTAATAATTATATTTATAATTTATTAATAATTATAGTAGTTATTAATAATTATAAGAACGTACTTTTTAAATAACTTACATAAGCTTTATCAGAGGTGTAGAATGGGTTATTAATTGTAGGTATTATAATATATATGGAGTATTTAAACTTATGGATTTTTACTTATCCATACGCTTTAGGTATATTATATGTACTCATTTTTCCTGTTAACCTTTAATGAGAGCTTGCATTTTTAATTACAAATACCTAAAAGGTCAGTCTTAACTCGAATTAAATCAATAATTAAATGGACAAACCGTATGTGAAACACAGAATAAAACAGTTATGATTTTGTGGCTAAAGGCTCTTTCTACACTTTTATGTGCTTAAATTATATGAAATATTACTTACTTTGTTGCATTTGGTACAGTTTCTTTTATAATTTATACTAGTATCTTATACCTCGATTGCATTAGACTTTTAAGGTTTACGTTAACAGGTTTGGTAGAGCGGATAGGCAACCGCCGCCGCAACGCGGGAAAAATACGTTTATTTAATTACGGTAAGTTTAACTGTACCGCTGAGTATATATATAGATATATATATATATATATATATACAGGATGATTCAGAAACATAGGTAGCATATATATATATATATATATACTAGGGGGGCTTCGCCCCCCTGCGCGCTTCGCGCGCCAACCCCCTATTTTTAATTTCGACAAAGGTTTTTCGTAATTAATTTATTTTAAATAATGTTTTAAATTATATTACTTTTTCACTACCATGGACACCTTAGAAATTCAACCGATTCACACAACACCTTGGAGGTACTGTTATAATGCATTGGGTTTTATACCAAAAATTTAATTTTTTTTTAAATACGATTATAATTTATAAATAAAAGTTTTTACCAAAATTTAGTATAATGAAATCAGAATAATAGTAATAAAAAAATAAAGACATTGAATGTTAACTGTAAATTTTAAACTATATGAATTCCTATAAAGCTTAAATTTATATTTTAATAATTATAAATGTTAATGAAAAATTAACTTACCAAAAATAGTAAAGTGCATATACTTACTAAATTGTAGTATTTAGTAACTACTTATGAAAATTTTGGAATATTTTAAACGGATCTAAATAGAACTTCACCTCCTAAAATTAATTTATTTAATGACGAAGGATCATTTTTGTATTAATTTCATAGAACTATTTATATAATTTTAGTGGCATATAAATAAAAACCTGTTTCTTCCATTTCTCCCGTAATTCGTAATTTGCACCCTCTTTCAAAATTTGCGTTTTAATCCATAATTATATCCAATTTATTTTTTCCTTTAGTTACAGAGCCCATATATTTATCTTCATTATTATAATCAAATTTATTCCTTAGAAAACCTTCTGTTTCTAATAAATACATACTTGTTTATTTAAAATATTGTGTTATATAAATATATTATCTACACACTTATATATCCATACAATTTTGAAATATTAATTTAAAAAATATTTAAATTAAATGCTCCTAAATTAATAGTTTTTGAAAATCTATTCAAATATAATTTGTATTTTAATAATATGTAATAGAATTATCTTAAAAATGCAATAATTAATATATTTAATTTTCAACTCATTGTATATATCATATGGATATTTGGAAAAGTGTATGTTATACTTGATTAATATTTATTTAATCTTCAAACAATTTTGCATCTGCATTTAAAGCATTACATTGCATTTTAGATCCGTTATTATATTATTGAGTATACGTTTAAACATTTTATGAGTTTTATCAAGAATGAGTAAACTAATACACATTCTTTCAAGTTATGTTCACAACTTTTTTTTGTGCAAGGAAAAAATAAATATATTATGTATTCTTGAAAAAAAATTTTAAAATATATATATATTATATAAATATTCCGCCGCAGACACACACACATACACGCACGCACGCACGCACGAATACACACACACGCACGCACGCACGCACGCACCCACACACACACACACACACCCACATACATACATACATATATATACATATATATGGGCTATTTCACGTCAAGTGGTACGATGAAAATTTTAAATCGCTCCAAAATTTGAGAACAGGCTGGAAACATCTTCCAGAACATACAAAAAAAATTTAAGTTTTAAAAATAATTTGCATAAGAGTTATTCAACCATGAAAAGTGGAAATTTTTCAATTTTTTGGAAAAAATACTATAATTAAAGTCACTTATTTTAAAATCTATTGATTTTTTTGAAAAAACATTACAAACAACTTTAGTTTAAATTAATCTTTAGAACTTATCTACCCTGGTTACAATTCTTAATTTTAAAATCTCGAAGAGATAGAACACCCGGACATATTGAATATAAAAAAATAGGCGACCACGCCACAATCGATTTTAATCTAACACCTCTCAAAGGTTCACATTTTTCGCGAGTTTTCGAATGGTTTGGGTTAGATTATTGGCCAAGACCGCTGGTGTAAGTTATGCCTCATAAATCTCATAAAATCACTAATTTTCACGTATTTTAGGGCATAACACATAAACAAACACACTCACGCACGCACACGCGCGCACGCACACACACACACAAACACACACACACACAGACACACACACGCACACACACACACAGGCACACACACACACACACACAGACACGCACGCACGCACACACACACAGACACGCACGCACGCACACACACGCAAACACACACGCACACACACACATACACGGGTCCCAAGGATTTTGGGGGGGACCAAACTCACACCGTCAAAATGGTAAATGCTGCGGAGGTTGGTCACTCGGCCTCTGTAGCATCTAATGCTACGTGTGACCTGCCCTCGACTGGGATGTCGAGTGACGCTGACAGAGCTTTTCTCCGTCTGCGTGAGAAGGTAGATACCCTGGTGGAGTTTGTACTTAATAAGAACAACATCCACAAAGAGCTGAAGAGTATGGCGAGAGCAACCAGCAGAGCTCTCAATGAATACGCGCGGGTGAACAGTGCTGTGTGTTCGACAGCGCCGAAAATTAAAATGGCGGATGCGCGTAGGGATGGAACGTGCCAAACGTCGCCCATCTTCCGCGCTGAAGAGCGTCAAAAAAGGCCGGTGGAAAGGGAAAAGCCCTCACCACCTCAGCAACCCCCGGAGAAAAGGAAGAAGGGGTCGAAGCAGCCCAATAACAAAAATGGGCCAGCAGATGCTTCGCCATCCGTACCTAATACGAGTGAGAACCAGTCAAAAGTCCCTGACTGGGTCACAGTAGTGAAGAAGGGCAAGAAGAAGAAGAAGATGAAGAACAGCCAGCCGAAGCAGCATGAGCAGCAGAAACGTGCCAGCAAACCGGCCAAAGGCACGGCAGAGCCTAAGGCCGGAGTAAGACCCCCACGCCCAGATGCCATCAAGATCAAGGCACCTAGCGGGGGCTCTTCCTACGCTGACATTCTCCGGAAGGTCAAGGCTGCACCGGAGCTAAAGGCACTAGGAGAACGGGTCACGCGGATCAGGCGCACCAGGGCTGGAGAGCTCCTCCTCGAACTGGGGCGACCCGGAACGGAAACGGCGGAGCTGAGGACAGTGGTCTCGTCCACACTGAGTGGGTCAGCAGAGGTCCAGCTGCTGACTCACAAAGTGTCCATCACCATCAGGGACATGGACGAGTCCACGACAACAACGGAGGTGGCCGCAGCGATTGCGGCAAAGATCGGGCCAAATGTGGTATCCCCGGATAATATTAAAACCAGGGGATCCTACAGTGGCACCCTAGCTGCGACCATCCAGCTTCCGGCAGTAGCAGCCAAAAAACTGCTGCAAGACGGGAAGCTCCGGATCGGATGGGTCAATTGCAGAGTTCGACTGCGAGAGGTATCCTCGCGCTGCTACCGATGCCACGAATCGGGACACATCGCGAGGGAGTGCAAGAGCGCAGTCGACCGGTCAGCTCAATGCTATCGGTGCGGCCAAGAGGGCCACAAAGCAGTGGACTGCGAGGCCAAAGCCAAGACCTCGCATGAGGAAGGAGCACACATCAAAAATGATTAAGGTGCTCCAAATAAACCTCAACCACTGCGCTGTGGCCCAGGACCTGCTGTCCCAGCTGGTCAGAGAGGAGAGAGCGGACGTAGCGATCATCAGCGAGGAGTTCCGGGATCTCGAGAAGTCGAACTGGGTAAGGGATGCCACGGGCAAGGCGGCCATCTGGGTATGTGGAAATATACACATCTCCAGAAAGATGGTCGCCCCCCTTCCCAGCTTCACCTGGGTGGAGGTGGCGGGGGTACGCATGTACAGCTGCTACTTCCCGCCCAGCGATCCCACCGAGGACTTTGCGAGATCTCTGGATGCAGTCGTCACCAGTGCTCGGTCCTCACGGCTATCGGTCGCAATCGGTGGGGACTTTAATGCTTGGGCGACGGACTGGGGCAGCGCCAAGACCAACGCGCGTGGTCGCGCACTTCTCGAGGCGTTCGCTCTACTAGGGCTGGAGATCGCTAACACAGGGACAACCCCGACTTTCACCAAAGCCGGCAAGTCGTCCATAGTCGACCTCACCTTCGTCGATCCAAGATTGATGGGGGGAGGGGGACTCGGCTGGAAAGTTAGCGATCGTTACACGGGTAGTGACCACCAAGCACTCGTGTACCAGCTCCAGCTGACCAGCGGGAGGACA